>APFE031168523.1:8168-51244 GCA_000404065.3 Pinus taeda | reverse complement strand
CTTGTCTGCCAGGGTGGCATAGACCATCTCACCCGTCTGCTTGTGGAGCTCGATCTGGTCCATGGGGTGGATGTCTTTTGCAAGGACTTCTAGGTTTGTCCTTATATAATCTGCAGCTGATTGAGGTGCTGCACTGTAGGGGCAGAATGGCTCATAGTCAATTTGCTCTCTTGCATATCATAGGCAGCCATTAGTCTTTGTTGGTTTGGAGGAGCCATGTTCAACAAATGATTGTAGAGCTTGATTTTTAGTGGCTCGCTCCTCCTCTTAGCATCCCTGAACTGGTCCTTTATGCTTGCAGCTGCACTCTTTCCATGTCCTGAGGAGCTGACCTCCCCAAGTGCTGTCCTATCTTGCTCTTGCTGCATTGAGCTGGCAGAGGTCTCAAGGCTTTGCATTTCTTCCTCTGAAAATGAATTGAGCCTCTGCCTTTTCTCTGAAACTTCTGTGAGAGGGGTCTCCCTCTCCCTTTTTCTGCTGATGTCCTCCTTCAGAGGGGTTTGGAGGACTGAAGAGTCGATCCTAGAATCTTGTCTAGGAGGCGCCATGCTGGTTGTCTTATCTTGGGTGGCTGCCTGGTCTTCTCCCTTTTGTGCTTCCTGATCCTGATGATCAGTTTCTTGCTGGTCTTGCTGCTGTTCCTCTTGCTGGCCCTGTTGGCCTTGTTGGCGCTGTTGGCCCTCTTGCTGTTGCTCCTGTTGACCCTCTGCCTCCTCCATTACCTTGCCCTTGCCTTTGTCCTGCCCCTGATTTGAAGTTTGTGCTGCCCCTTCTTGTGTTGCAGATGAGGAAGCTGGAGTTGTTGTGTGAGAGCTTGGTAGGGTAGGCACCTGAGAAGGACACTCCAAGTCAGCCATTTTTAATAAATGTCTCCTAGCCCTGTCAACTAGCTCTTCTTGGGACGGGGGTTCTACCAATGTATTTTTCTGCCATTTTGGCCGGTTTACATGTCTTGTTATGAGGAGCATATTATGATGCTCATATTTGGAGAGTTTGTACTTTAGTCTCCTCTTGGATATAAAGCCATTGGGGTCATATGGTTTCCATAGGAAACTTTGTGTTAGGCCAAGGCCATTCAACATTCTCTCTGCCTCCTTCCATCCTTCTCTTCTGTTCAAAATCAAATGACCAAGCTGGTTTTTTACTTTGAGTTGTGCCTTCTTTCCCCTGTTTGCAAAATGGATCAGATCGGTATAAGCGAATTGTCTGAAATACTCCAGGGCAAAGAGCCTCATAGGCACATACTTGGGTAGCTTGAATGGGTGCAGCTCACACCCATATATCCTAATCACAGTGTGATGCTGGTAAAAATACCAGTCCCCTATGCTGTAGGCACTGGACAATTGCAGAACTCTTTGCATTTCATCAGTGAGTCTTGGAGGAGGCTCTGTCATAAGTAGAGATAGGGCCGGATGAATGAACAGGTCTATGAACTCACAATATGTATAGGGTGAGGAGAAATAGCCATGGAATACTGAGCTCCAAAATACAACCGACCTTGGATTTCCTGCTGCATCAGTTCTCTTGATTTCAAAATAGAATTTGTCATGTTGGTGATACAGGATAAGATGATAAATGTATGAGGTGTATCTGAACACCCTCTCTCTGGATAAATGCAGGAACTGCTCATGTATTTTGTCAGAGATGTATGTGGCATAGTTATAGCATATAGGGGTCCTCCCAGGGGCAAACCTTAACATCATGACCAGCACAGTTTCCTCTATGTACTCCATTGATTTGTATCCCAGAACTGAGCTCACCATATGGGCCAGGTCTAGTCCAAGTTGATTTAGGTATCCATCAAAGATAGGAGGATGCAGCACTGTGTCTGATTTGCTCACAAACAGTTGATTAAACCTCAGGATCTCTGCCTCTGTAAGTGTTTTGGTCCCTTGGTTAATTAAGTCCAGCAGGGATAAAGGAACCATTTTCTTATCAGTCTTGAACTGAACCATGTCCCTGATGGCCTGAGGGGTGGTATAGAATACAACTTCACCCTTGGGATTGACTACAGCTCTCTGTGATGGCTCATAACAACTGGCACATAGATAGATTAGGTCATGGAATTGTCTGACTAGAGGCATTTTAAAAGTTGGCAAGGCAGACTCCCAGATACCTAGGATATCTGTTCCATCTCTGTATTTAGCCCTGAACTCATTTAGCAGTTGAAGATGAGGGGTGCATCCTTGTCTGGAATCTTCTGAGATCTGGTAATCCAGGTCTGCCAAATCCTGCCATTCTAGATCCCTCTGAGGAGCATTTAGAGCAGTGACATTGAGTATTTCGGGGGTTTCCATGCTTTATACAAATAATCACTGGAATGTCGTTTGAAACTATGAGATTGACGGGAACCAAGTTTGACAGGGTTGGTGTTACAGTGAAGGATGACAATGCTGGGCCTTTTGGGAAGGGTTTTCAGTAGCAGGAAGACCTCTCTTGGCAGTTTTGGGAGTTATGCAGGAGTCCACGGTTGCGCAAACAGGGTAGGTTTTTTAACAGGATTTGCAGTGAATTGGAGGTCTCCGACGCTATGTTCTGACTTTAACTGGTCGAATAGGGAAAAACACAGTTGATTTATCGGTGAACTTTACGTCTTAATGGCTTTCATGGCGGTTTTTGCAAGAAATTTAAGAAAAACCAGTTCACAGGAGGACGAGGCTGAAATACCTGGTAAACAGTGGTCTGGACTGAAGAATGTAGCTGGATTTGCGCGCTGGGTGCTTTGAAAATGGTTGCAGGATGACTGGTGGTGCAGGCGTCGTAAATTACATGCAGAGAGCTTAACAGGAAATTTCCGAAAAATATGAAAAAATGGTGAAAATTGGCGAAAATATGGCTTTTTGGCCTTTTTGGCGCGCTTTATGGATGACGTCAGCATGACATCATCATGAGGGCCCGGGTTGGGTGACGTCATCATGACGTCACCGGGTGACGTGGCGGTCAATGACAGGTCCACGGGGGCAATGAGGTGGCGGCCAGGTGTCGCGATATGAGAGGTGATGTGAGCAGATGTGGCAGTGACGTGCACGGCAGCAGGGCGTCGACGTGGGCGGGACAGGTGTCGCAATATCGGAAGGGGCCCTGTACGGTGAACGGATTGTCAGGCGCTGCTCCGATGCAATCTGGGAGTGACATGTGTCCCGGCGTGACGCCCGCCTGACGTAAGAGTCTGACAGATATCGGAAGGTATCTGTCAGACACGTAGGGCCTTCTGATATTCATAAAGGCCGTCGATCTGGAGGCATGCGATCGGACGGTCGTCGGGCGCCCAACTTGCGCGAACGGTAGCTCCTCCTTCGGTTAACGTGCAGACGTCGGGAATGCCCGAAATGATCATCCGCCGTAGATCTGGGTCCGGCTCCATCTGACGGTCATCGGACAAGTGATCTGCACGGTGTATAGCTATGTCCTGTCGGGCAATAAACAATGATTTTTATTTGCAAAACGCGTTTAATCAGCCAACTTTAGAAAAATGCCATTTCGGGTTTTATATAAGGTTTTGGGCATAAATATTTCCGAAGGCGGAAACTTTGGAAAAAAGGGGTCAAATAGGATTTATGCAATATGAAAAGGTGAATAACGCCCGACCTTAGGATAAAGCGGGGAAGGGTGATTTTACAATGTTTTCTGCCCCTTTGAGCGTTTTTATGGGTTTTTAAAGGTTTTTTCAATGTTTTTTCAAGGTTTTTAAGGAAAAATGGGACTTTGGGGTAGGGAAACTAGTTTGAGGTGGAGCAAAAGGTGAGTCATGGTTTCTTGACCTTGACCAGGTGTCAAATCAAGTCCCAGGGAGAGAATATTATGACTATAGTGCCAAGGAGGGGATATTTATGCATTGTGGGGTTTATACACCATGGTGTTTATAATAATAGGGATAATGGGGTATAGGGAGTTAAATAGTAGAGTTAGCTGTTAACATGGAGGGAACATATAAGTAAGGGCTAGCTGGACCAAGTTTTCTTTGAAAATAACTTGAAATTGGGAGTAGATCAAAATGAAAAGATTTTTGCACAAGAAATGTGGCTTCTTAAAGCCATAAGAATACTTCAAAGATATAAATTTCTATGCTCTGTGCATCTTGGGAAAAGGTGTCAGTTATGAGTGAAATACAGATGAAAACAAGGGAGTTAGTCATGCTCCAGTGTGTTGCTCTTCCTGTAGATGTTTCAGCAACTCTGATTTTGGAAGAGGCAGCACTTTAGCAACCCCATCTACCTACCCAACTAGTTCTCCTAGCATTTTTTGTTCCTTCTTGGAGGGTGCACTTGGACTTCCAGACCCTTTGAATGCCTTTTTCTTTTCATTGGCTTTTTCTCTCATTCCCTATCTAATGCAACCCTTATTCCTTCCAAGGTCCCAGATTAGGCAGTCGGGAACCTTAGTTTCTCTACCTAGCTACTGATCTGCCAAGATTAAACAGTTTGGACAGATTTCATTCTCTATTCTACAACATGGAAATTGAAAACATGGCATGCTCCAGATTAGACTGTTGGGCCACCCATCAAAATTGAGTTCTTATAAAAACTGATACAAGCATTGTCTTTTTTGGGGAAATATGGGATCTTTGCATTATCAAAGCAGAGCATATTTGGACCTTTGATATCCAATCATGAAATATGAAACCTATTGGTATAGGTATCCAACAGGGATCAAAGTATCCATCTTGAAGTATGAGGTATATGCTTCCTCCTTTATAGTCACTCTCTTTTCAAATCTCATTCTTTCTCTTTTGGCCAGTAGATTTGCTTCTACACTTACCGCGTTCTTCTGCATGTCTTCAGATGTGGTGGGATCTTGTTCTCGTAACTGATATTCCATATCAGCATCGAAACCGTCTGGAAACTTGAGTAAAGCTAACCCCGTTGGTGGTTTAATGTTGGTTGGAATAGCATAATATACTACATTAAACCTTACACAATAATCTTGCACACTTTCGATGGCATTTCTTTTGATATTTTCATACTCAGACAAAATTTAAAGTGGATTCTTCTTTACCTACCCAACGATCCAGGAATTGTCTATGCAGGACTCGCAAAGTGGTGATAGAGGCTTTGGGTAAAGCTCTGAACCACTTTTGAACTTCACCTCCAAAGCTTTGGACAAACAATCTCATAGTCACATCTTCTATCTCTACCTCATGAAGATCAAAAAAGTCATTCATTATATCAACATGTTGCTGAGTTGTAATGTTTTGAGTGGCATCAAAGAGAAGTATTTTACTTTGGTAATCAACGGGCATAGCACCAATATTTTGAGATAAAACAAGGGGTGCATATCGGGTACCATGACTCAAGGTGGGGGAGGTGGATTTAAAGTAAGATTTGTGGTACTTGATTTATTCAAAGGAGCAACAACAAAAGGTGGATTAACAATCTGTAAAGATGAAAGTAGTGGGTAGGGGATTGTTTGACTTGCAGTAGATATAAAAGAGGTATTTTGAAAATCAAAAGATGGCCTATTTTTCACCCAAGTGTCTACGTTTGAGGTAAGATTTTGCAACTAATCAAGAGCATGGATAAGTTTTGATCCTGATTTACTTTGTGCAAACAAGTCTTCAAGAGGGTTATCAAGAGATATAGAAGGGTCAAAAACTATTTGATCAAACCAACTCAAGACTTATTGTGAAACAAAATTTTCTCAAAAGTAATATCAAATTCAATATCTTGTAGAGTATATAACCTTTCCGAGAGTGAGTGGACACGAGGAATGAAAACTTCACTTGATTGCTCATTTGATTGCTCTTCGACAGCACTGAATTTCTCTGTAACTTTTCTATGTTTCCTCCCAATTTTATGAGGATCATTGACAATAACTGGTGGATTCGGATCTAGATTGGATCTGGTGTACCTTCTCGAAGCCAGTATGCTCAAATTTCGAAGTTTTTCTATATTTCTTTACAAATTTCCAATTTTAGCCTAGAAATTCTAAAACTCATCATCCTTAAGCTTAAGAATTTAAATGAAATATATTACTAGGATGATTAATCTTTCACTCCCTAGTATGGTCTCCACTATGTTATCACCTATATTGACCTCAAGCTTAAGGGAGGCAATTCCAGGGTAACCACAAACCAAGCTTAGCCTAGTAGCTAGCCCTACTAGGCCAGGAGAAGGCTCTCTCCGTAAGGATCTCAGTCAAGATGGTTGGATAAAGTAAATGATTTTAGGCTAGGTATAGTAGTTCGAAAGTTTTGATTGGATTTTGTAGGTGTTTTGCCGGATCAGGTGGAGCTGGGCAGTTTAGGTCTGGGAAATTAAGTCAGAAATGCAGGGTGTTCTATGGGGCAAGATAGGCATAGGCTTTAGCACTTTAGGTTTGATGGGATAAAGTATTTAAGACTGATGAGGAGCTAGGAAAGGCATGTAACAATCATGGATCCTTCTTAAATAGTAGAAAACATGAAATTTTGAATGATTTCTCAAGGCGGAGCACTGATACAATGGATTCTACCTATCAACTTGAAAACAATTCAACCAGAAGCAATGAAATGAATGGTGGCATACATGAAACATATAAACACATAATTACAGAAGAAAAAATTGTACTAAAACTCCATACCATAGGGATCCCATGAAAAAAGCTGCAATTCTTATTAATCTCCTTGCCAAACTACTTACAATGATGTACAATCAAGCTCTGAGCATCCAAGTGAGGCCAACCCACACAATGACTGAGAAAATACATGATATAGGACTAAAAACAACTAATCCTAGCCTCAAGGGTCAAATCCATGAGAGGAGGAGCAGTTGCACATAATACTGAACTAATAGCTAAAGACTAAGGTGGTCAAACTGACTCATTCCTAATATGAAGCAAACTGATTCATTACATGCCACTTAGGCCATTCATCTAATGTATCTACCCTAGGTAACAAAAAATACACTTTAATTACATCATCATCATGAATTACATCAGTGAAACCAAAATCCTAGAGGTGAAAAGTATTTTCTGAAAGAAACAGTGAAAAAAATTGGTTGCCTGTCAAGTATGCAACGCCAGTGTCAAACGCGCAGCATCTGAAGGAAGTGCGCAGCGCCATCTTCAAGGTGAGTTTTGACTGCCTTCCTGGTGTCCAAATCAAGCCCAGGATAGCTCGTTGTAAATCTTATCCTGTCTAGTTTCTAGATCTACCTTCATATTTCAAAATGAACTTAATTTGACCCTCCCAAAATGAATTCTCTCAAGACTCGTCAAACGCGCAGTGCCTGGTCCAACAATGAGGTAGAAATGTGAATTTTTGCTAGTTTTTTTCCATTTTCACCAAACAGTTTTTCCTTCCAAGGCTGGAAACATGGTTTTCCTAACTGTCTTTGGCCTTATGAATCCAATGGTGGTGGCCATTCCCACAAATAATTCCTCCAAAAAGTGCGCAACGCCTAGGGCGTTGTGCGTTTGACCAAGCTACTGATATAAAATTTGACTCGAAAAGACAGGAAATGCTAAAAGAAAAAACTAAGCTCAAAGTCTTCAAAAATGGTTGACATAGCTGATGCTAAATCTTACTAAGCATGGAGAGAAGCCTACACCAATAGGTCAAGCTTATCCTTCTCCTTTTTATGAGTTAAGGCCTCAATTTTTGCATGAGACCTTTTGAGCTTGGCTCTAGCAATTTTGTTTCTCATGGCATAGTATTTGGCCATTTTTCTTTGAACTTCTGTATTTCTATTGGCTTTAGCTAATAGGTCCTCAAGATGATTGCTAGCCCTTTCAAGCCAATATTCCCGGTTCTCATTCATCATTATGCCAAATTGTTCATTTAAGGTGAGTTGGTTGGCAGGTTGAGCTTCCTTTTCCCTTTCAAGCTTCAAAGCTCGATTTAGGCCTCTAGTCCTAGGCCTCCTCTTGGGCATGTTTTCCTCCATGGGCTCACCATAGTCACCATAGGCTTCCTCAAGTTGGAATTTAAACTTTTCAGCTTCCCTTTTAGCTTTGATGAGCTGAACTTCCATAAGATCCTGCTTGGTCTCCATTTTCCTATTTTCCTGTTCATAATAAGATATGATGTATTTTTCTCATTGTATATTTGCCTATAACCCACCTATAAATTCTTATTGCTCTTTGAAGATCATTATGGTGTTTTCCTCCTCATCTTCCTCATCTAAGTCCACTAAATCGAAATCCTGCTCAGTTTATTGGGGGTATTTTTCCTGTTTTTGCATTTATGTTTCTACCATTGTTTCCTTTCCTTTGTGTACCTGCTTTGCTGATGAAGAGAGCAAGGCCCCTCCCACAATCTGTGGGGCAAACAATTTCTTGTTTCCTCTTTGATAAGTGTGCACCAAAGTACCTAAATTAGCCCTTCCTGGCTCACTTATTTTACCTTGATCACTTTTTTCTTTTCCACTGTCCTCTTTTCTATTAGATGAACGAACAGGTTAATGGAATGGTGATAACAGAGGTGATTGTATCGCTGACTCATCAGAGGAGGATGAATAGTGCATGGGCTAAGATGGAGGGATGGAGGATGGTGGATGAGATGATGATGGAATGTCTTAACTAGAAACTTGAGTGAAAATGGGATTAGCTATAAATGTACTCCATGCAATGTTAAGATCTTTAAGGTGATAAAGAAATATGATCTTTATGAGGGAATCGTGAAATAAAATTTTCATTTTAACTTTGTATTCTCTTCTCTGGGCAATGTAAGCCATCTTCTCCACACTCCTGAAAAGATAATAGGGTATATTGAGCATTTTAACCCTAGTGAAATGCATAAGTAACCAAATGTGGTAAGAATAGACCCTAGAGAACCTACCCTCACATGAAAAATACTTCATTATAATCTTCATCATAGGTGCATATCTGTCAAGGAGATATGAGAAAGGGAAATAGCCCTTTCTTTCACTTATGTACCTAGGTTTGATGTATAGTTCATAAAAACATGCTTCTATCTCACCCTGCTTGAACCATTTTTCCCCGACTTTTGGAATCCCAGTGGAAACTAATATGATGCCAGTAGACAATGTGAAGGTTATGCCTATAAGAGTGACTTGGTTATCTTGAATTTTAGCTATGAAAATCCTAGTCAACTCAGGGTGGTATTGGACTGCTTGGACCTGCTCACAAAACTCAAAACACCCTAACGATTTGAAGTTTGTCACTGTCATAGGATAAGTTAGGAGCTCTTTGAGATCTATGGGCTCAAACCTATGAATTTTCCCTCCTTTATGAGGCTTTCTCTGCTCTATGTTTCTCTCTCTGTCTGATCTCTCTTCTTCACTGTGTGACCTATATTCTTCATCAACCATGGTGTATTTGTTATGAAACCCTAAGTAAATGGTAGGCAAATGTAAGTGTTTGGGAAGGAAAATAAAAGTGAAAGGTAGATGGAAGTCTGGTGGGTGTAGGGATAGAGGTTTCTACAAAGGAATATAGGGTATTGATCAGGTACCTTATGGAAATCATAAGCTTGCTTGCAAAATTAGGGCTAAGAGAAAAACTAGGGTTTTGCAAATGAAACACCAATCTTGATTTCACTCTTCAAACATTGAGGAAATAACTTTGAGGAGAGGGAAAATGATGTTTTGAAGAGGATACTTACTTGCTTAAGGCTGAGAAGGTATTAGGAATGCCGAAGAGCGAATATGAGTGAAACTAGCCAAACGTGCAACGTCCAAAGGAAATGTGCGGCACCAAGAGGAAGTGTGCATCACCTTCCTTCTAGCCCTAAGTCATCTTCATTTGTGAATGCCATGAATAATGTTTCTTGGCTTTCAGCATGGTCAATTTCTTCATATGATTTCTTTTTTATGACTACAATTCATCTTCATCAGATTCATCTTGCTTAGAGAATAGGTTCTTATTGATCCCTTTCTTTTTGTATACCATTCTTTTAGAATTTTCTTCATCATCACTATCATGCTTATGAGGACATTTTGCAGGATAATGACCTGTTTTTCCACATTTGAATCAGATAAGAGGGTACTTACCTTTTAGCTTAGATCCTTTATTCAACTATCGTACAAATTGTGCCAATTTGGATTCCACATCAGAGTCATCACTACAATCAATCCTTTCTTTCCCCTTCTTTGATTTTGAAGCCTTGAATGCTGCATCTTTGGAGCTTGGGCCACCTTTTCTCATCTCATAGGTAGTGAGGATTCCATGGATTTCATCCATCTTGAGAGTATCTAGATCCTTTATTTCTTCTATGGCACTTATTTTGGAGTCAAATCTGTCTGGAAGAGATCTTAAGACCTTTTGAACAATGGTATTTTCTTAAATGTTTTCGTCCAATCCTTTAAGAGAGTTGATCACTTCAGCTACTCGGATAAAGTATGATGAAATATCTTCTTCATCTTCCATTTTCAGACTTTCAAATTTCCTTCTATGAGTTTGAAGCTTTGCCTTCTTGAATTTTGAGTCCCCGTCGTATAAGCTAATTAGCTTATCCCACATTTCTTTGGCAGAGTTATAATTCATCACTTTTGTAAATTCAGAATCAGTGATTCCATTAGTGATGGAGTTCAATGCTTTTGCATTTACAATGTAGGCTTTCCTCTGGTCTTGATCTATTGGAAGAGTGGAAGGAATTGGGTACTTATTTAGAATGAAATGCCAGACTTCAGGTCCAAGGGAAATTTAGTAGTAGGTCATTCTCTTTTTCTGAACCCAAAATTGGTGTCGTCGAACAGAGGAGGTTTTCCTAACGCTTCGTGATTTCTCATCATGACTACGAATCCTTCTTCAAGTTGTTAGGATAATATGAAGAACTTGGCTCTGATACCAATTGTTGGAAATACTGAGAGGGGGGCTGAATCGGTATTTCTTTTTAATTATTATTTTTATCACCAAAACATGTATATATGGAACACAGAAATAGATAGCTGGAATAAATGTTTTTATTAACACAAACAGTACAATGAAATAGATACAATATATAAATGGTTGCAATCAATTTCCAAGCACCAACTTGGACTTTTGTGAGGCTCCAACCTCCAGAGCACCAACTCTGTTTTGCCAAGGCAACAATCCTGGACTTAGGAGCACCAACTCCCAAGGACTCCAATCCTCTGAGTTCTGAGGCTCCAACCTCGTGGGCTCCAACCCTTTATCATAAATTGTTATAAACTGTTTTGTTGTAGTTATCTACTCCCAAGCCTGTTGAGATTATGATGCACTCCTATTCTCCTGCTTCTCGTGCATCTGCCTGAACTTTGGCTTCCTCTCCCTCTAATTATTCACACACATGCAGTATCTTTTCCTTGTGTTTCTTGTTTTTACGTATTCCTTATGCCTCTGACTGTTGGTTTCCGCTTTCCGCTGCCTCTTCAGCTTCTTCAATGCTCGCTTCAGCTTCCTCTACGCTGAATTGTCCTCTTCGGCTTCCCGATTCTTCATGTTGCTTTGGCTTCCTTTGCGCTGGCTTATCCTTCGGCTTTTCAGCTTTCTCAGTCTCTTCGTGCCCACCAACACTCCTAGGACACTTTGATTCAACGACGAGGACTGAAATACATAGAGAAAGTTGCCATGTCACCATTGCAATTGCAACTGGCATCGTTTAGGCAACCTGAACTATCGGAACCATTATTATAGGCTTTTGGCCTAAAAAAACCCGGGCAATACAATTTTCGAAATACACAGGAATATATGGAAAAACTCGACCGAAACGCTTAAGACAAGACTTCAAAAACATTACACCCGCATCTATAACTTTATCGGGTCCGCAGCTTCCGGAACTCCTGTATAAGTTGAGCGCATAGCATCGTCGATGGATGATGGTCCTGCTGGACACGATATAGTATTAAGCTGTGTTACAATTGGACCTTCAGGTTCGCAACATATATCGTAATCGGTGCTTCCAATGCGGCAAGGCCTTAAGCACTTGCGATATGGTGGATGCGACATAGCATTAAGTCATATTGCAATGTTGCAGCGGGTCCGCACACTTTATCGCAAACGATGCTTTCAAGGGTGACATCCCTTTGTACATTGCGATATGCGAGTTCCGATGGACGGATGTGATATAACTATAGAGCATTTCATAATGTTGTAACGGGTCCGCAACATATCGCAATTCGCATGTTTTAATGTGGCAAGGCTTAAGGCCTGAATATATGAAATACACTTAAAAACATGCCTCGAAGTACTTAGCGGACTTCACCTAATTATACACCCGGACAGATATGGCATCGGGTCCACATATGTATATTGTTGTCGGGGGTTGCAGGTAGTGGCTCATAATAGAACCCGCCAATTATAATATCTTCAATATCTATATCTATATCGATATATATATATATATATATATATATACTCCACCTCTATACTCCTATATATATATCTTTTCCGCCTCCGATAGTGTATATTGATACACATGTAAACTTCGCCTCCGATAGTGTTTAACTCTTCCGCTCTTCTTTATGCTCTTTGGAAATGTATTACTCCCGATATTCCTTTGGAATACATTGCTCCCGATACTCCTGATATGCCTCTGATAGCTTTGCTTTTCTCCTCTGGTAGCTCTATTTTCTCCTCTGTTTGCTCCTCCGATATGCTCTGTTTTTCCTCCTCTGGCTCCTCGAATATTGCCATATTGACATCAATGACAATCTATGTCAACACATAAGACTCCAATTGGATCCCTAGAGTAGAAATGGAAATGTATGCATGATGAAAGGCTAAGTGCAAATCAATTTAATATGTAATTTATACTGAACAATAAAAAACATCACGAGTTGCAGTGAGAGAAGGATGAAAATCATGGGGAAAATGGTTTTGCAAGAGAGAAAAGAAAGGGGGATTAGGGGTCTCAAAGGGGGCTAAATTAAAATAATAATATTTTAGTCTAAGATGTTACTTAACATTTTCCTAAATCTTTGGAACCTTTAGATGAGAACGGAAATGAGATATGTCAACTTCCTTTGAAAACATGCAGCATGGCATAATCGTGGAAATATAATCCATGCATTTTGGTTATTGAACAGGGATTATCCATCATTGTGTCAAGATATGGTCGGAGAGCCTATCTATAGGACAAGTGATTATATGTACGTTATAATGAAATTATGGGAATTGATTATCATGAACCCATGAAGGAAATTGTGGTTGTTTGCTAGGGATATAGATGCCAATGAGTACAAGTAATTACAATTGAAGATCCCTTAAGTTCCCATTAGAGATATTTGTTGGCCAATCTATATTAGAGCCTTGTAAGGAAGTGGAATGGCCTAAGAGATTGCATGGAAGAGAAGGAGATCTCTTTTCTTGGGTAGAACTAGGAATATTGTAAAAATGAAAAGACTAAAATATTTGGTCAATGGACTGAGTGAGAGAATTAAAGCTACACATAGGATATTTCATCTTTGTGGACTCATATCCTTTGCTCCATAATGGCATGTTGTAAAACGATATGTTCAATAGAGCCTGTAGTTGGATGGAATGTCCATCATCTATAGCCAGTTAGTGATTTATCCCCTAGAAGATAAGTGGTTGTGGTTTATTGTAAATGTGGGATTAAAGTTATTTATGTTGTAAAGTGGTCTTTGTCTTGTTGTATGCATAAGCATGCATCGTTATGTCACATGCATTGATTCAATTAATAACATAATAATGAGGAAAATTATGGTATCTGAGCTATGAAATGTGGATTTTAGCCTAGCTAAAGGGATCATCATGTGTCAAAAATATATTAGAGGTAAATATTGAGAAATTGAGAAGGAAATTCAAAGTACCCCACTACCTCAATCATGTATATGGGTGGTTTGCTACATTACAAAGTGGTAATAGCACTATTGATTATAGTATTGGCACTGTATGGGTTAGAAACCAGAGCTTCAAGTTACAACATTCAGGTTGTTTGAGCTAAAACTAGTTTGGATATGGAGATATAATTTGCTTGTTAAGTGTTTGACGAAATTCCTCAAGCAGAATTATTTGGAAAATATAGTGTTAAAGTTTGTAATCACAAATTCTACTATGTTATCAGAGCTATAAAATGTGGATTTTAGCTTAGCTAGATGGCTCATCATATGAAAAAAATATATTAGAGCAAAATATTGAGTGAGTGGGAAGGAAATTCAAAGTACCCACTACCTCAATCACGTATATGGGTGGTTTGGTATATTACAAAGTGGTATTAACACTATTGGTTACAACAATGGCACTATATGAGTTAGAAACCAGAGTTTCAAGTTACAACATTCACGTTGTATAGGCCAAAAACTAGTTTAGACATGGATTTATAATTTGCTTGTTAAGTGTTTGACGAAATTCCTCAAGGATAATTATTTGGGGAAAATAGTGTTGAAGTTTGTAGTCCCAAATTCCAGTTTATGGAGTTATATAGCAATATTAAATCCAATACACAAGTGAATTTATGAAATTATAAATTTGGCTTGTGTAAGTAATTTAGGGAAAATCCCAAAATTAGAATATCTCCAAATTGTGAATGAAATACAAAGGCTTAATTGGTGAAAGGTTATCAAAGTAGTAAGTTATGGGCCCAAATTGCAAATATTAAGCTCTAGAAAATTCATGGTCATCATGAACACACACACACACATATGTTTTTTGGAAAATGTTAAAAATATGGTGTGGGTGGTACTAGTGATGTGGACTAGTAAGGTGACATGGAGGTATCAAGGTGCTACCAAGTGGAGTCAGGTGGATAGGTGGTAGCCCCATTGTAGGGTTCATGGTGGCCAGTGTAGCTAGGTAAGTAAAGGTGGTTTATATAGGTATGTAAGGTATTTTTTCGAAATGTCGCAAAGCCCCCATAATCTATATTATGGAAACACATGCCTCCTAAGAAATAAGTTGTTATAGAGGCCAAGGACCATTTTAGTTGGTGGCATGTTATGCCCCCATAATAGATATCCATTGTTGATCTGAGATCAAGTACAAGGAACACGTGTGCCACTAGAAGGTTGTAGAAGATCGAACTCCCACCCATCACCTCAACCTATGACAAGCACAGTAGGTGGAGGATGCAGAGACAAAGTAGGACCACCTCCCCCATCCACAACCAGGATCATGCCAAGTGTTAAAAAAATGATATTGGTGTATGAATGGCCCACAATTAATACATTTAATAAGATAAAGTGAAAAAGGAAATATAAATGGGGCTAAGGAGACGACATGGAAGCATTGGAGGCTAATGCATAGAATACATCTACATATTAGCACCCACATGTCATGCCATGTTGAGAGCCAAAATCTTATTTTGGCCAAATTTGGGCAGGAAATTTCATATACAAGTGAAACTTCAAGGACGAGTCCACCGTGAAGAGGGCCATAAAAGTCCCAATGAGGGTTATTTGTGTATTCTACTCAACAACTTTACAAATGGTAGGTTAGTAGTTTTAAAGAATAGAGTGGTACTCATCGAGAGGAGCTCAGAGACAAGAAATTTGAACAATGAGTAACAAAATTAGACATGATGAATACCCAACGTAACATTTGTCCAAATTCCAAAGGGTTTGGAACGTAGATACATAAACATGCCAAAATCCACTATTCTACGAGATTTTGGGGGGAATTTT
Source organism: Pinus taeda (assembly GCA_000404065.3). Taxonomy (NCBI): domain Eukaryota; kingdom Viridiplantae; phylum Streptophyta; class Pinopsida; order Pinales; family Pinaceae; genus Pinus; species Pinus taeda. Next base: position 35,762 of record APFE031168523.1, on the reverse strand, counting down.
GAGATCTTTAGTGAAGGAGAAGGGACCCAAGATCACCAATTTGCAAAAATTATGTTAATCAAGCACTTTGTGTCTTCAATAATCCATATCAATTTGTTTTATTAAAGCTTTTCCAATTTTGCTCTTTTTGAGAGAGCAATTTTGGCTAAAAGTTCTAAACAAAATGGAAAAATTGATAATTCTAGATTGATACAAAAATTAACTAGAGCATCAAATCAATAATATAGAAGGTGTTGTATACTAGCAATAATAACTATTATATGTTTCTGATACAAGAAAAAAAAGCCAAACAAACAAACAAAAATCATAGTTCTCACTAGAATTTTTTTCCAAGTAGTAGAAGTTTGTATTTAAGCTAGATTATACCAATGTGAAAAATGCACAAGTTGAGCAAAAAAGGAAAATTCATATAGCCATAACTTTGAAATCAAAATTTAAATTGAGGCATGAGTATAGTCTTTGGAAAGGTATTTTAGAGAACATGAAAGAAGATTTAAGTTCTTCAATGAAACATTTGGTTTCTTTAAAAAAATGTTAAAACAAAACCACTGAGCTTGAATGAACACTACAACTGTTAAATGTGGAATTTTTCCGAATCAATTTTTACTTTTGGAAAAATATTTTAAGATGATAAATATGCATACCATATGTGAATGATGAGTAAGGAGGATAAATACTTCTTGATGATACCTATGCAATGATGTGGAGGCACATATGGTGAAACAACAACATGGCAATGAAAAAAAAGGTTGAGTGCTTAATAATAATGTAGTGTTGTTGATAAGTATGATGAGAGCCTTATGGAAACGTCTATTAATAAGATGAACAAATGACATGGATGAATATGTTAAGTTTTGTTGAAAACCTAATTTCAGGTTCAATCATGAAGGATAAAGAAACCTAGAAGCTATTGCCTTGAAAATAAAGGGGGAAGGCATACAAAATATTTATAATAATTAACAACTGCAATTCAGTTATGGAGGAAGAGATAGAGGAGGATTTAGTCAATGTAACTAAATATTTATATAAATAAAAGAAATGGTGATGGGAATAAGCATCCATGGGAGATCCTAGTTATTAGATCTAAATATTCTATGCCAGAAGGGAATATGTGGCTAGGGTATGAAAGATGCCTACATGAAAAGAAAAGTTGTGAGAGTCATAATCATTATACTTGGTTATTATGTCCAGCTAAGCAACAATGATAGAAATAAGGGATGTGGAATAAACTAGCAAGTGAAGAATGATACCAATATTTTTGGAAGACCCTAAGAATAACAAAAATATTTATAAGACAAAATGCAAATTCCAGGTGTTGTAATCAAATTATTGATGAAGAAAGCACTAAAATAATAGTTTTAATATAAGTTGTTCGCTATGGAGGTTAATGATGGAGAGAGTGAATGGTTGTAAAGCATATGAAAACAAAGAGGGTATGGTCTATCTAGGCATTGAAAAGCTTGTGAAATAAACAATAAGGATTTCATGGAAGAGGCGGATGGAGAGGCAATAAGTCCTATTGGGCATGGGAATTTGAAGGAGTTAACCCTTTTTGGACATTAATATTTGGAAATAGAAAGACCCACTAAGAATAATTATATAGTGCACATGATGATGATGAATGTTTTTTAGAAAAGCAAGATGAATGATGATAGAAATTATAGGTATTTTGAAGGGTAGTAAAAACAAAATGAACCACATGCTAAGAAAGATACCAACATTGCGAGCAACATGCTGATTTTTCATATCCATGGGTGCTTGATGTAGTAACATCATGCACTAGTAAATGATCATAGTTATAACTTATATTTATAAGGAGGATGGGAGGGAACCTTGTAGGGATTTCAAAATCACTACCATTAATGCTATCTTTTTATATTCTAAAGGATTATTTTTCTTCTCCACTAAATAACTTGGATGTATTATCCGGTCAAATTATTAAACAAACTTTTCCTTCTAATTATCTAATTTGATTCAAGAAAGCTATATGATTAGGGAATTCATGGTCCACAATTCAGTAAGAAGCATTTTTTCCCTACAAATCCCTTGTGAAGATCATGGGTGTGAACAATGTTTCTCAAAACAACATCCTCACTAAATGCAAGATGCTAGTTGATACCTTACCCATGTGAATTGTTTGATGGATTCAACCTCGGTATACCAAAAATAGGCCTTTTATGATATGATGTAACTAACTCGTTGATTATTTCAATAAATAACTAATCCAAATGATAAGTAGTAACATCATATGATTGTTAACCAAAAAATAAAATGAGTAAAAAAATGTTAAGTCCATTTATCACCAACCCAACCCCCAAAGTAACATTAAGGAGGTTGGGTATTTTATATTTTTCCTTCAAAATGTCGATCCAAGGTCACTTTTAATCTCACTAAGGAATTTTGATTAATGATAAATTCCCAATAATTGAACTCTTGCTCAATTCTTTTCTCTTAGCACAAAGTTGAGGCCCTTTAAAGTTTAATAAGGGTTTTCTCTCTCTTTCCACATCATCAATCGTCCATGACACCACACTTGTCACATGACATGGTGGGCATGGTAATAAATTGCCCATTGTATAGATCACCCTCATGTTCCATGAATATTGAGGCAATTTTGTCTCTCTTTGGCTTATTTAAACTAAGAAAACTTTCCTCCATGTGCCATATTGCATCTCAAAAATATTCTTATTGCACCCAAAACTTTTATCTTATGCAACATATCACAAATTGGAAAATTTCTTCCTTGTGACACTTTTATAACACCTCTTAAAATCGGTGTTCCTATGCTATATCACAACTTCAAACATTTTCATCAGTGCAACACATCTATGACACCTCAAGAAGTTTTGTATCCTATAACATATCTCAACAAAACTATTTATTTTGATATGTCATTCCCCGAAAAGTTTTCTTACGACATGGTAGATTCTTCTTCCTCTAAAATTTTCCCTCCTTTTCTCTCATTTTTCTTCATCCTTGGTCTTCTTTTCTTTTCTCTCCCCTCTTCCTTCCTTTCTATCTTATCCTCCATTCTTACCTTCATCATTTACCTTGTTTCCATTGTAGCATCTATGAATAAGTTAGAGCTTGCAACATATCATGCCTAAAAATTTGGTGGTGTGATACATCATTCCCATGAAATATTTCTTCTGCATGACAATTTCTTTCTCATGAATCTACCTCATATCATGTGCTGAAAAATGTTTGGTGGATTAGTGTATTACACCAAAAAAAAATCTGGTGCAATACATTGCACATTAAAAACATTTCTCCTTGTGTGATACATTGGCTAATCCAAATCCAACCCCAAAAATCATGCCAATTCTTTGGGCTTGCATCGTATCACATGAAATTATTTTCATTTGATACAGGTTGTATAGCATGAAAAATAATTTCATGCAATACACCTAAATTGCTAATTTTTTCATTCAAAACTTTTATGAGTTTTTGCTAAGGGCTTCCAAGGATGTAATACTCCCTTGAGGCCCTCATTTGGCTTCTTTAGGAATCATAGGGTATTAGGGTTCTATCCTAATCCCCTTATACATATTATTAATGTATGATACAAACTTCCTTGAAGAAGGGTCATTAAATAATTAGTTAGTTGTAATTCATTGTAAAAAGGGTTCATTTTCTTAATAAGGCGCAAATTAGTTGGTCAACCCTCATTCTAAAGGGCCCATAGGTAGTTAATATTCTATATGGATAACTATCTATATAGTATAATTTTATGTAATGTTTTTTCAAGAATCATTATTTTATTTGGAGCATTTAACTTGGAGGTCCCCTTTGAAGAGGCAAGTGAACTATGAGTTAAGCCACTTTGGAATTGTCTTGTTAGTGCAGAGAGAGAGAGAGAGCTTGAGATGGGACATTCACATAGATCCAATGGGGGAGTTGTGTAGACTTGGTTGCAGCTATGGTGAGGCCTTAGTGTGGGGAGACTTGGGTAGCAATTTGGTTGAGTGGTGAGGACTTAAGCATCACAACAAAGGATTGAGGAGTTGGATGGATGAGGAGGTTGATCATTCCATTCCAAGAGATGGAGTCAGCTAGGGGATCCGATAGATGATCAATATGGGGTGGGTCATAATTCAAGTGACTAAGTGATTTATGCCCACCTTTAGTGTGAGACATTGGATGGGGTAAGGAATTCTTGAGCCAGCTTGTGAATGATGGATGGCCTAATGCTTGTAGTGATCATAGTTGGATTTGATGGAGACCTTTGCACACATAGGTTTTTTCATGAGGAGGAGTGCATGGAGAGATTTGATAACACATTTGGCTTGGGGGTCATGGGCAGTACAATTAGAGGATGACGGGGAAAGTTGGATTTTTCACACATCACAAATTTTCACAAACAATCTGAACATGTAGGATGAGCAATGTGTTCCATATCTGGGAAAAAATGAGGAGTGGACAGATTTGGCCAAGGAGTGGTAGTTGAATAGGATACACCCAAGTATGAGTATGTTTGTGATGGTTCATAGACATGTCACTTGGACACTATGGAGGGACTTCTTGATAGAGTTTGGACAGTCACGATAGTGGTTGAGGTTAAGCATTATCACGAAAGTGTAGGAAAAAAAGATTGAGGATGACATGAAAATGTGTGTTCCCATGAGTTGGGCATGTTGATTGGATTGATTATCCAATTAGTCCAAAGCACGAGGGTCATTAGTGCGTGGAGATATGACATATTCCATTGGTTGGAGTATGGGAGCATGAGTCATGGAAGTTCGTTGCTTAGAATATATTATGTTATGTTGTAGCAATGGTAGCATTGGGTGTAAGTGGGAGTTTGGTCATTACAATGACAATTGCAACTTGAGACATTATTGACAAAGTTAGGAGGGAGACGTTCTTCCAAGGTAGCATGGCCACTTTGGGAGTAAGACAATGGGGATGGTTGCAGCATGTAGTGATTGATCGGGTAGTGCCATTAAATAGTGGAGGATGTAGATGTTGGATTGAGCATATTTTGTAACTTGGTGACAAGTTTATGTGGAGACTTTGATTGGTGACTTTGGGAGGTCGGGTTCACCACTTGGAGGATTACTAAAAAATGCAATGATTTTGAGTGGGGTGGGTGTAAGGCCCTCCAACCCTTGATCGCATCGAGTGCACAAGAGCAATCAAGCATATTAGAGATGAGTTGGGTGCCATGTTAAGTTGCAACATGATAGGCACGATCGCACAGCATGGGCACCCAATATATCAGTTGGTCGGCATTTCATACAAGAGCATGACCCAAATGTGAGATTCATCAATATGCGATGAGGTGGAATAACCAATGTGATGGAACAATCATGAAACGAGGTGCAACACATCAATTCAATGGCATATTGTGTGACAAGTTGATGAGATGTCATATTGTGAGATGAGTGGATGTGATCGGAGAAAATTACTGACGCAGTGGAACATACATATTATACAACCAGTGACACAGAAGCAACAGGTTTGGTTAAAGGCCCAGATTGCATGGTGCATCGACCTAGCCAAACGAGAAGAGTGTGGAATGTTTGACACATCAACGATTTAAGGTGAAACAATTCCATGAAGGTGAAGAGGTGATCCACCCAATTAACACATATTTTGGAGTGGATGCATGCACCTTATAGTTTGTGGATGTGTAGGTGGAGGAGATTCATACTACGAATTCCATAGTTGGAATGAACTGAGTAGTCAATGACCACGGAGTTAGGTAGAGACAAGCATGACACATGTTTAGTGTTGGCTACACCCTACCCGATGAAGCAAGGGTATGCAAGCTTGGTCTCTTGGAGACAGAAAACAACAAGTGTCGAAATGTTGCACACAATGAAGCACATGCTAAATTTTGGGGACAAAATTCAAGGTTGTAAATTTGGGGATTTTTTGGGCCCAAATTTTGGGATTTCAATCTTGTGGAAATTCAAAGATCGACAAGCATTACAGAATTTTGGGGATTGACGAAATTTTGAATATTGACCTAAAGGGGCCAAGTTTTGGTTTAGCATGGTTTTGCTTTCAATGTAAAAACCCTAAGGGATGTTCGTTGTAAAATATTGTATATGTATATGATTAGAGTATTAAACTAGTGAGCCTCCCAAATCTGTATGTTGTCTCTTGCACATATTTTAGATTTGCAGTAAATATGTATTGTTGAAATTGGAATAATTGGTTAAGCCATGCAAAACTAACTAAAAAAAGGGTGATAAGCATAGTGTGAATTATGTTCAATCGAGTTGGTCTCCCCATCGATGAAGAATATGTCTGTGCCACATGTATAGAGATCCACATGGCAGCTTTGAATATGCGGGTTCTCTAATTGTGGGAAAATAACCCATAATTTGCCTTGGACAGTAAAGGAACATGCGATTTGATACATGTTTGTCCATGTGAATGACGAATAAGGTTGCACGCAGAAGGGCCATCCATGTTTGGATCAATGATTCACGAGAAGAGCATCAACCTTGCAGCCATAACATACCTCATAAATCGGGAATAAACACCCTCTCTCCTGTAGAAATCAAGTGAGATCTTGACCCATAGTAATCCCATAAGCATGGATGCAAGTTTTGAGTTTGAGTAAGTCAATGTGGACTTCGTATTCGACAACGTAGAGTGATGTGGACGCCAATTTCAGAACCCAATTTGTGGTTTTCGATCCATCGTAACAATGGTGTTGGACAACACCCTAGTCACTTGAGAACAATGTGCACAAGCCATGTGCACGAATGTTGTTGTGTGGTTTTCGGTCCTTTGGGAGGAAATAACTCCATCACATTCCAAATGGTCGAACACCCTATTATCCAACCTTGCTAACTCACCATTGTTGAATCTCGTACATTGCAACGTGGTTTCACAAATGTATGCGGACACTGGATAATGTGGCCATGATTAATTAGGTACTCTCTTTAGGTGACTCGTGCTACATCATTAGCCATGTGTAAGTTTTATGGATTGTTTACATAACAAATTGTGGAATTGATCAAAGGACCATATCTCGGTGCCCCGAGCTCAAATTCTAATGAAATTTACATTGTTGGAAATATCTTGGTGAGTAGAAGAATATGATACCTCAAAAGTGGGACGCACAGTAGATGAAAGAAGTGGAAATTTCTAAACACACCTCCTTAAGATGACTTAGGGGATTGGGAGCGTCAAAGTGTGATGTTAAGATTTATAGCAGAAAGAGAGTAAGATAGCCTAGGGGGAGTTGTAGGCAAAACAAAATTGATGCCAAACATTGGGTAGAGCCTTATTATCAATTCAAGCCACTACTTCCAATCCCATATTCATAGATCCCCTTGCCCTGCAATGATAGAAAGGACTAACCTTAGGATCCGTTGGCGCAAGGAAAATCCCACCCTAGTGCCAAGAAGAGGATAGGAGATGTTTACTATAGAGGTTAGGATATGGTATTAATACATGGAGATGATAGATATGTTATACTCATGTGCAATATATGATAGACTGAGGCCACATGGAGATTGTGAAAATGCTAAGTAATAGGTGGGGGGCATCATGGAATTATGAGGGCATGACAATGACCATTGACTAAGAGGTCTCCTTTTTTTCTTAGAGGGATAGGTTGGGTTGTTGATCAACAAGGGAATTACTAAGATGGAGGACATGTCAAAAGGAAACAAGAGAGAAGTAAGAAAGGTGTGAGTATGTAGGATGGGAAATCAAGCATAGTCTAGGCTTGGAGGGGAGAGTACCTAATTAAAGGTATTAAATTGTATTTTTGTAATCTCCCATGACGATGAGCTTAAGGGTATCAAATGATGAGGTGATAGTAAGTCCTAAGTACTAGACATAGGTTTTGGCTAGGTTTTGGGTTGGTTGTTGGATTCTAAGCCTAGGTTCCAAGAGAATGATATTTAAATGTTTCCTCTTGGGCTAAAAATCAACCCTCCCTCACCTACCTCCCCAAGAATGTAATTGTTGTGTAGATGTGTCGTAGACAAAAAGATCCAAAACATCCTTCAAAGAGGATTTCAAAATTTTCAACTAGTATAAACTTTAAAAAAGACCCATGTTGACCACTCCATGTCAACTACCCATAGCTATACATTTTTTCGCGCAAGGGCTTCCATCATGTCTGAGCACTCATATGATTCACATATTCATCATTATCAGTTATATGTACACTGGAATTTTGTAAACCCATTCTACATTTTGTAATGTAAATGATCCTAATAAGACAAATGTATGTAACAATCTAGGTAAATTTATTTTTCTAATGATGATTTCTATCTTAGTAGGTTTTTTGCCTCACTGATTCATGTGTGTTTCTAAACATGGATGATCAGCAAAGGTTTTCCCTCCAGCCTCACCCCAAAGCTAGGGTGGATTTTGTCGTCACGATCTTAGATGAGTCTTATTGTTATGTATCAAGTCTCTGTAAAAGTGATTTGGGAATAATTCTAGTCATTTGGTTAGATTATTTTATTACAAGTCACTTATCCTACTAGATCATATTTTGAGTCGCAGAAATGGGTAACTTATAGAGGGTCTATAACGAACGGGTGTTCCCCCTTCATGGGTTAGAATGTAATATTTCATGTAAATAATATTTTAGATATAATGCTAAAGTATTAGAGGGTTGGAAATATTATTAATCCCTTCATGAGTCAAGTAATTAAATTTTTTAGCTAAAATAAATTTTAAATGCTAAGCCATGAATTTAATTAATTTAGGTCATAGGAAAAATTAAATTCTCCAACATTTAAAATTTGTGGGTATTAAAGTTTTTAATTTTTGGAGGTCCATGACCAAGGGAATATTGAAAATTTCAAGATTTTTTGGACCCTTGGGCCTTAGCAGTTAAATCAAGGTCATTTTTTTGAGATAATTAATTCAAAATAATCATTTTTGAGTTAATTAAAAAGAAATTAAAAGTGAAATTCGATTTTCCTTAAAAAAATAACTTAATTTCAATAGTAATGATTAAAAGTTCATTAGATCTTCATCGACAGTCAAGATTACTTTGACGGGGATCAAGCCATTTAGCAGTTGGAGAATTTATCTATACATTAGAGGTAACTCTCCATTATTTGGATTCAATCATTGAGTCATGTACTTGCTTTGAAAAGCTCTTGTAACTTTTCTCTGGTTAATAAAATACAAATACTTTGGGGTTTCAGAACGTGGCATTCTTCTTTCAAATTTATGTGGTAATATTTATCTTAATACTCTGTTGCTTTTATTTGTATTTGCTCAATAATAGCCCTTGAAGATTGACCTGTGCATAGGTATCATGCACAGATTTCTAGGTTTCTAAAATATCATTTTGATTTGATAGAACTAGCAAGTATCTCCATTTCTCGATGATTTTATGATTGCTTTGAATCTCTATTAATCTAACAATCATATCAAAGTGTGTAGAAGTTATTATTCAGGATTTGGGCATTTGGGGAAGTCCTCAACTAGACCAACTGACTCTCAGATTACAGAATCTAAAGAGCCTACTATTTTTCAATTTTGAAGTCGTCTTACAAAATATTTTACTTGCATGGTTTTCTAGGCTTGTGCCTCTTTAAAATTTCTAGTTTATTTATAAATTTGTGCAAAATTAGTTAGATCTGGCTAATAGATGGCTTTGATCTGCAGATCTGGGAGCAGAGTTGGACTCATACTCCTCAGATCTACTAGATCTGTAGAATATTATAGTAGATTCAAATTTTTTAATTCACTGGGGTTTTAGGTATTTCATATTTTTGTATATACATGTTTTGGGGTTTTCTATATTTTGTTTGTGCAGGAACAGATCTAAAGATTGCTGACAATTTTTGTGGATTTTAGAAACAGATCTAGGCTCTAGAGGGAAAGATATGATCTCAATTTTATTTGCAGGTCAAAGAAAAATTTCAAAAAGGAAGCTTGTAATATTTCAATCGGGGTTTTGAAAATCTTATGAAAGATCGTGGGAAAAAAAATTTAGGGCCTAAAGGCCCTGCACTGGCCATCTCCAGCTCTCAACACCCTCTCTTTCCTCTCGGCCCTCACCTCCTTATTTATCTGAGCTCATTTCCTTCCCCTCTATCCTCTCGGCCTAACTCACCACCTCCCTTGCTCCTCCTTTCTTCCTCTCGGCCTAGGTCGCGGCCTCCCTTGCTCCTCCTTTCTCCCTCTCGGCCTAGCTCACGACCTCCCTTATCCCTCTAGCTCCTACCCTCGACTCCCTTGCTCCTTCATTCTCCCTCTCCCTCACGATATCCTCCCTTCCCATTGCCTCTTCTCCCTCACTTCCTCTCGACCATCTCCCTTACGACCTCCCTCACTTCCCCTCGGCCTCCCTCCTTACGGCCTCCCTCATCTCCCTTATCCTGCAGCCTTATCCTCCTTTCCTCCCTCAACCCTTGGTCCCCTACCTCCTCGGCCCTCACCCTCAAGCCTCTCGACCCTAAGCTCCCTATTGGCCTCCTTTCCTGTGTTGGCCATCTCCATCACTCGGCCTCATGTTATTTCCTTCTCAGCCCTCATCCTTGCATCCTCTCTTCCTTCACCCTCTTTCACTAATTCTTTTCACTAATTTTTTCCCCAAAATTTCCAAAGAACTTTGACAAAAAATCCCTAAAACATTTAACAAAAATTTAACAAAAAATTTTCTCAAAACAAAATTATTTCTGGATCTAAATATCTTCAGTGGTTTGGGAAGCTTATCTCCAAGGAACTTCAAGCCCCTAAGGGTTGACCAGTGCACATCCTCTAAACCTTTACCCCAGTTCATTGATCTGATTGAGAGCAAGACTAATATTGGCATAGAGTTTCAGTTAGCTGAATTTTGACAAACAAATTTAGTTTGCATATTTTACTTGAGTACATTTCAGAAATAGAATTATCTTCAGAAACTTTTGCATGCTAATTGACAAATTTCTGAATATTGTTTCACTGCTTTTTCAATACTTTATTTCTAAATTTTAAGATCGAATGCATCACTAGATTGGAAATTGTTAAACCCGAAAAAATTCTGAATTGTTAGTTAACAGTTAGTCATGTGAAGTTTCTGTTGTTACACATAGAAAAAAATCTAAATCTTGAATGGTTATATGATCACTGGTTTAAAATAAATTGTTCGCATTGCCATTTGTTTTAAGAGAAGATTACTAGAACTGATATCTCAGAGTTTGCACCTAATTGTTGTGATCTGATTTTAAACACTTAATTTAATTCCTGAAGTGCATTTGTTTTTACATGCTCATTCAAGTAAGACTAATTTAGTTTTACTTATGCATCTAATGATCTCTGATTGAGTACCTCATACAAATGGATTTCTGAATATAAAGTCTTTTATTTCTAGCAATTTACATTGGTTTCCTATTGTGTTTTCAGTAATTACTTATGCAGGCTTCATATTTTACATTGTTGGTATAAGTATTTGTTTTCACATTAAGATCATTTTTCTAAGCCTTAAGTTAAACAACACTCATGACATACCTCAAAATAACTCATGTTTTAGGCCCTCCTTTCGCCATTGAGGAATCAAACTTAGAGCAGGCATCTAATTAAAATTAACCAAGTCCCTGCATTTCACAGTTTTAAGTTTTGCATTTGCATATAAGATAGTTAAATCATTTAGTAACAGTTTCCCATCCATTACTTGGCCTTTATTTCATTCGCAAGATAGTTGACTCCACAAGGCATTGGTATCATTTTCCTCAAATCAAATTGAATCCTTCAAAATCTTGCACAATCTAAACAAGTATTGGTTGCTTAATTGTGTTCCCAGATTGGTTGGTTCCCAATTAATCTTCCCTCATTGCATTTCCATAAGGTCTACCCCCCTTAGTCTGTTATTGGGAGATAACTCAAATGGAGATATTGGGGATCAGGGTGACAACCCCTGATCTGAGTCGTTGTTGCGGTGCCTAGGCATTATGTGCAACAACAACCCCTAATATTAATGTTGCTCTCAATAACATGAAATACTTATGAAAAAATCTTGTTGAGTGCCTTATCTTGATCCTCGATTTCCCAAGTCTATGTCTTCAATCATTTTCTAAATTGTTTCCTCTTCCATGAGATCATTAGGGTATAATTCACTAAAACTTTGTAGTTCGAGGTAACTTAGTGGGAACTTTACTTGAGATTACTAACCATATTCTTTAACATTAAGCATTCAACTTCTAAAAATTGGATTTTTCATTTTGGTTGCACAAGGGTGTCCACGACCATTGCATTTTAGGATATGCATTGAATTTTTTAATTGTGTGCCTTAGTTGTCACCAAGAATATAGATATCTTGTTACCATTGATAGAAATATTCATACTAGCACAATACTGAATGCATTTCTTGAATTTACATGTAATCCATATTCTAAATCTTCCACATATGCCCAAAGAGTAGACAATAAATGCTTAAAAAAACAATTCCAATATGGTGGGCTACACCTTTTCAATAATAAGCACATTTAGTATTCACAAACAAGTCAAAATGCCAACCCAAGAGAGAAAATACACCACAGGTCAGAGATAACATACCACATATAGGAGAACAAACTAGTTGTTGGCAACCAATCCAAGTTTCTTGTAAACTTTGTATTCCACTTGAGCATCCCATTCCACTCAGGAAGCTTATTCATCATGCAACACCATTTGACCTTCCTAGTTGGGCATGACCATCAACCACTTGTATTATTGGGAATGTGCCTAATCAACATAACCAAAACCAAGCTAGGAACCTTCAATTTTGTGAAATATCACCGTGCAAGTTTCACCATATGAAATGTTTGCATCATCACCAACCAACCATACACAACCTATTTTCACGTCCCCTGAACTGAGCATACTTAAGAAACTAATTTCCCAATGTAAGACCATGTTATCATCCATCTATATTGATATGTGATACTCAATTAAGATCATGCCCCTCCATCATTAAGTGTTCACATATCCTTAATGTATTGATCAACAAAGTTTCCTTACCATGGAAAACACACAATTTATCACAAATTTCCAAGTCGCACCATCCTCCATTGAAGCCCACTATGTAACACCTTATTGGTCTTCCATCCTATGTGACAAGACATCCTTAGTTCTCTTATGCTACATGATAGTATATCATCTTAAGGTACTTTGGTCCACCTTAAGGTAAAGGGGCTTGCAAGTGTTAGGAAACTCTCATATAAAAGGGGGAAGCTTCAAAAATGCTAAGCCAATGCAAGTTGTTTTTTTTTTACAAGAACGGTTATGGGATTTTCATTAACTGACTGGCTGAAAGCCACAAATTCGGTTACAAAAGGAGGAGCAGATTTCTGCATAACTTTCTAACAAGAGAATATTACTCCTACTCTTATCAGATTCCTCTTTTTTACATTTAGTAAAATGCACTTTTGCTGCTAATTTCCCGAGCTGAAAGATGCAAACAAACTGGAGCAAAAGAATGCAATAGAACATGACTCTTTACGAGATTGGTTCCCAATGGATCTCCTTGTCTCTGAGAATAGTACCGGCCTCTAACTGAACTGCCTTGTTTGCCTCAATGTCTGCTTCTTTGTTGTTTGTTCTCAAAACATGAAAGTAATTCAGATTTAGGGACTTTGTATTGCCTTTGATCCTCATAATTAACCTTGCTAGTTGTAGGTCCTCTGGATTTGACTTGCTTACCACTGCTTTAATGATAACTTTGGAGTCTCCAAAGACATTTGCCTCCTCAAGTCCCAGTTCTTTGAGGATTTTGATTCCTTGAAAAAGGGCCATTGCTTCAGCTTGTATACTTGTGGAATGGCCTAATCCCCAAGCGAATTTGTGCAAAGAAGTGTCTCCTGGGATAATGATGAGCCCTCCTGCTCCAGCAATTCCTGGATTCCCTTTGGCTGCCCCATCAAAGAAGAGAGAGGGAAGCGATTGGTTGGATAGCCAGGACTGAAATTCTTCTTCGTTTTTCATGATTTGCCATTCTTTGAGGGTTGGAGGAGAGCTGTTCGAATTTTGGAACTTGAAATTGAGGGCGGATCCCAAATCTCTGTCCTGATGGCTTAGATTTGAATCATCTCCTTTGTCTTCCAACCACTCGACTAGCTGGCTTTTCACTGAGTTGACAACTAGTCTTTAGTACTGTTCCTTGTTCCGGAATATCCTTCTGTTCCTTTCCAGCCAAACTTGCCAACTGATGAATTTAGGCAGAGCGCTCCACGTTGTCCTGATTATTTTATTTTTTGGCATTGGGCCTGGATATCTAGCTATCCAGCCCGCAAACAGCTCTGAAACTAAGGAGGGGAAGATGAATTTGTAATCCCAAGCAACAAGAAGCTCCTGCCATATGGAGACTGCGAACTTGCACTTGATCATGAGATGCTAGGTAGATTCTGAGTTTTCCTTGCAAAGCATACATCTAGAGGGTCCATGAATACCCCTTTTCTGTAGCCTGTCTTCTGTGAGGATTTTTTGATGGCAGAGAAGCCAACAGAAATAATCGACTTTTGGAATTAAGGAGATTTTCCATATGCCTACCCACAGGGCAGGGTTGGGAGGCACGTTGGGTCGTTCCGGGCATTTTGCGTAGCCCTGAGCTACTGTGTAGCCTACCCGCTTTGAGCCCCATCTTCTCGTATCCAGCCTACGCGCATGTATAGGTGCCACCCCGTGTAGATTAGTGATGAGTGTTCTCAGCTCAGCGTGCAAGGCGGGAGGAACTGGGGGCTATTTCCATCCCGCCCACGCTTCATCCTTCCAACTCGATATGTCCCACAGAGTGTTAATATTCACTGCATTCATCCAGCGTTTCAACTCCTTCGTTTCTCTACAGTCTGCCATCGAAGGTCTATTTAGAATGCTATCCTTCCACAGCTGAATATGCTTTGCATTCCCTGGTATCCAGAAGGAGTGATTTCTAATTAGTGGGCCAATTTTGTTGATGAATATGCTAAAAGGAGTTCTGAGATGATTTTTAGGCTCCAGGCATCTAAGTCTCATTCCTCTGAAGTATTTCCTCCACAATGCAACCTGTACCCAACCTGGTTTAGGGGCTATGATTTTCTAAACCAGTTTGGCTCCCATGGCTATATTTTGAGCTCTGAGATCTTTGAATTTCAGTCCTCCCTCATGGATTGGTCTAGTGACTATTTCCCAATTGACTAAGGAAAATATCTTTTCATTTTGTTTCCCTCCTTTCCAGAAAAATTGTCTGATCAGTTCCTCCATCCTTTTGATGATTCCCACTGGTGCCAATAGGATAAAGAACTTGAAAATCGGAAGGCTGTTGAGCACTGATTTTCCGGCAATGTTGAGCCATGAGGATCCCCAAGCTTGCATTTTTGCTTTGAATTTTTCTAACTAAGGATACCAATCTTTTCTCCAGGCCCTCTTGTGAAAGATGAGCAGGCCAAGATATTTAAATGAGGACCAAGAGGTTGAGGCTGCAAATCCGAGGCATCTGGCGATGGAACTTGCCGTTGAAGCAATGGTATTCCAGCAGTAGATATGGCATTTGTCATTGTTTAGTACGTTGCCTGAGATATTATAGTAGGCATCCAGAACTTCTTTGAATTTGCTAGCTGAATGTGGAGAAGCTGCGCCCAACAGTAGTGTATCATTAGCAAAGAGGGCGTGGTTTGATGCTTTTTACCCCTCTTGCAATGCACAACCCAGGAATGTCTAGATCTTGCTGCTTTTTGTCTTGATAGAAGCTGAGGACAAAGGCCTGAAGGACGAATAGGAGGGGTGAAAGGGGACACCCCTGCCTCAGCCCTCTAGAGGCTTTGAAAAAATTGGCAGCCCTACCATTCACTAGGGGGGCAATCCAAGGTTCCGAAATGCATGCTCTGATCCACTTGATGAATTTGTGCCCAAACCCCAGTTTATGAAACACATCAAACAAAAACTTATGTCTAACATGATCAAAAGCATTTACTAGATCTAAATTAATGACCATACCTTTTTCCTTTCGGTGAAGGCTGGAATGAATTGCCTCTTGCACCAGCACGAAATTGTCCACCAGCTGCCTGCCTTGAATAAATCCACCTTGGTTATCCGAGATGATTTTAGGGAGAATTATTTTCAACCTGTTAGCTATCACTTTAGTTATCACTTTGTACCCAATATTGCATAAGGAAATTGGGCAGAATCTGCTGAAAGAGTTTTCTCCTTTCTCTTTGGGAATGAGGGCGAGAAAGGCTGAATTTGTGCAACCTCCAATCTTCTGACAGTCTTGGGACTTCTGGATCATTTTGACAAACTCCTTCTCCACAATCTACCAACAGGTTTGGAGAAATCTAGGAGTAAAGTTGTCCGGTCCCGGGGCTTTATCGGGATCCATTGCGAAGATAGCCTCCTTGATTTCCTTTTGTGAGATTTTGCTTTCAAGTGCCTGGTGCATCTTGGAGGTGATAAGGCTAGGGAGAGTGTCCAGCGGAATTTCATTTTGCTCAGCTCCTAAATCTTCCTTATACAGCTCCTCAAAGTAATCTGAGGCTACCTTTTTTATGCTTGTGAAGTCCTTCAGCATGTTGTTTTCTTCTTTTATTTCCGTGATGGAATTACGTCCTTTCCTGGCCTAGGCTTGCTTATGAAAGAAGGAGGAGTTTCTATCACTAGATTTGAGCCAAAGACTTCTGGACTTGAGCCTCCAATATTCTTCTTCTGCTAGACATGCCTTATGAAAACTTTGTTGAAGCTTGGCGTCCTTATCCAACTCATCTTTAGTGATTTCAGCTGTTTCAAGATGGAGATACTGTCTTTCTAGAGCGATTTGAGTTTTTTTCCTTTCTGCAGTAGGGTTGGGCAAGGTCTTGGCCCAATTTTTTAACATGATTTTAACTCTTCTGAGTTTTTCCTCCCAAACAAAGAAGGTTGATCCCTTAACTGGATCTTTCCAGTAGTCTCTGACCTTTTCCATGAAGTTTGTCTCTTTAATCCAGAGAGAGTTGAATCTGAAAGGAATAGGCCCCAAATCCTTTAGAGCCAGCAGCTCTAGGCTAATGGGCTTATGATCTGATACGTTGTTGTGAAGGATGCTCATTCTAGCTTCTAGTCCAAGAAGTAGAAAGGAGCTTTGCACCAAAAATCTGTCGAGTCTTTCCGCTATGTGACCCGGGCCAACTCTCTTGTTTGACCACGTGAACTTACTAGTGGTCGGCTTAATGTCTATCAGATCCCAATCTTGCATGAAGTCTTCCACTAATTCTCTTGCCAGATCCCTGACGATACCACCTCCCCTTTTTTCTGATGAGAGGAGGGTGAGATTGAGGTCTCGAGCTATGATTATATTCTCCAGATTTTCTAGATCTGCCAAGTTTTTTATGGAGTCTCAGCATAATTTTTTGTCACCCGCATTCTTAGGAGCATATACATTGAACAGGCAAATAATTTATTTAGATTCTAAATGTTGCATTTTTAACATAATCCAATGAGTGTTCAAGGACTCAGAGATTAGAGAGAACTTATTTGGATTCCAGAGCGACCCAAGTCCTCCCAATGCTCAGAGGTTGCTTGTGCTCCATCTTTTTTCCAAAAAAATATCTTGTCTGGAGGAAGGTTGAATCCTCCATTTTAGTCTCCTAGATGAGAAGAATGTTCGAGGCTTCTAGTCTTATTAAAATATTCATTGCTTATTCCTTAACTTTGGTGCCCATTCCCCTACAGTTCCAGGAGACTATCTTCATTATTTACTTTTGCTGTGGTGAGCTGCTTTGGAGCTCTGTGTATGGATCCTCTTAATCTTCGGGGTTTTTGCTAGGAGTTTCTCTAGCGTTGGTTGGCTGCCCTGAAGCTTGTCTTTGTATGTTTCTTGGTCTCTCTTTTCCTTTGCTGACATGTGCCCTCTTGTAGATCTTCTAGGGGTAGACTGTGATTCTCCTATTTCCCCTTCTTCCTTCGATTCCTCGGACTCTTGGGTTTCCTCTTCTTCTTCTGACATCTTCCCTTTGGATCTCTCTGGTACACTTTTGGATTTGGAAGGGGAGATCTCCTTCGAGTCTTCTGTCTCCTGCGTGTTCATGATTTCGGATCCGAAGATCTCAAATTTTTTCCCTTGGCTTTCCATGGGTGGTTTCTGAACAGGCCCCCCTTGGGGAGCTCTAGCATTTGCATTTGCGTTCTTCTTGTGTGAAGTTTTTGACTACTTTGCCTTATGCCATCCTTCTTCCTTCCCTTTCTCTTCTACCCCTTTGGACAGGCAATCTCTGGCGAAGTGGCCGTAGACATGGCACTTTCGACATTTGAACGGCAGCTGTTCGTAGTCTAGTTTCTGTACATGCATCCAGGGACCTACAATAATTTTGATGGCTTCTGGTAACTCGACCTCCAGATCTACCTCCACACAAATTCTGGTGCAGTCGCACTGTTCTTTGCTGTTGGCCTTGTCTATAAATTTCCCAAGAGTGTTTCCTATATGTTTCAAAGCGTCCCAGTTCCAGTAGTGAATGGGAAGGTTGGGGAATCTTACCCACACCGGGACCATTGAAGGCACATCTAACGCCGGATCGAAGTCTAGCGTCCATTTATTTAGGTACAGGCCTTCAGGGCCCATGAAGTAGGGGCCATTCCTGAAAATGAGATCCTTGTTCTCTTTCTCAGAAAATTCAAATAAGAAGTATCCTCTTCCGAGGAAGTAAGAGGTTACCTTGTTCTTTATCAGAGGAGCCCATTTCCTAGCAACCCAGTTCTCTGTTGCTTTCTGGGAAGGCCAAAGACCTGTAAACTGACCGACCAGAGCCCGATCTGCCAGTGATAAGGCTACCTGAATCGGACCTTCAGGCGGTAAGGCGATCTCAGGGATATCTTCTAGCTTTTTCACGAACTTGGCAGCTTCCACATATTTCTTCTTGGGTAGAGAGGCCAGCAAGGATCTAAAGGCCTCAGTGGCGGAAGGCGGAGGAGGGAAAGAAGATCCCTGGGGGGGAGTCACCTCCTCCATGGGGAGCCAGCAGACCCAGCCAAATCGGTCGTATTTTGAAGTCAGGCCCTCGGCGGTTGGCCGCAGATTGAAGTCAAACCCTCTGCAGGCACGCCCGCAGGGATCAGTAATCGCAGAGAGTGGGCACGATCGCAGTCTTCAGAACGCGCGAAGTGCGGATCTCGCTACAGAGCAAGAGCCAAGTCTCGCAGGTTGTAGAGCCTCATGAACTTGCAAAATTTGTGAAAAAACCAATGCAAGTTGTTAGTCATTCACCAAGAGTGTAAAGGAGCCCTATGATTGTGTAGTTCAAGGTTAGCACATTCGGGTGAACTACATTGGCTAAGTGAGAAGGAAAAGAACATAGGACTTGCAAGAGGTAGGCATGTGGTTGCTTCAAGGGTTAGATTGTGCACATCTATTGGATAATATGAAGAAGGCAATATTTCCTTAGATTCATTATACATTTGTAGGAGAGTTGCAGGCATGAGGCTACAACTCCCTCATTGTGTATTTGCGACATTCTTCATATAATAAAGTTAAGGCATCTACCTTGGGTGCCACATATATATATGTGTGTGTTGTGGACTCTTTATGATTGTTGGATACAACTCCTTACATTACTGTACATTGATTGAGAGTAAAACATATTGCTAGGATTTCTTAGAGGCCATAGTTGAAAGTAGGCTTACTATTGAATGGAGTTGGTTGAGTAAGACTTAGTTGCACTGGACATATTGTAGCTTAAGGAAAATTTATGGGCAAACCTTAAGTAAAGCAACATTATTTAGTTGTAATAGGTGCACGTTGGCCAAGCCCCTACAATGGAGGCAAGAGAGTGTTGCACGACGTCAACTGCTAAAACAAACTTAAGAAAAACTCAAGTTTGCAACAACAAAAAATTCAAGTAGACTACAAGTCCATAACTTTTCCCTTCTTGAAATCATTCAAAACTTGGAAAATGGAATTCAAAGCCTCCCTCAACAAGAGTCTAATTAGATTTAAATGGAATAACTGAAGAGCCTTATTTACAATGTTGTGAACCAGGGGCTCCAAACAACTACCAACACACCAAACAAGAATAACAATGCTCCAAACAAACACCAAAACATAACACCTAACCAAGATAGTAACCATGAGAGACTAATCCAAAACCACTAAGAAAATACAAAGAATTGTCAATAGAGTTCAAAAGTGAACGCTTCCCAAAATTCTAGTTGAACCAGAGTCGACCATCACCGATTCTCCTCGTTGGACAAAGCATTTGCGCTCTAATCCATAATCCCACATTTTTCCTCCTACATATACACTCTACAAGGTTCAATTTATTGGCTAAACATAAATTATAGCATGTGTGGCGATGTCATAAGGGTGATGCACATTGAATCCTACCTCCATTTGGTTATACTATGATAGTATGGATGTCTTCACATATTTTGCTTAATGAGCTTGATATGTGGCACTACGCATAGCTGACATTAGACATGAACCTAGAGGATAACTTGGAAATAAATTCCCTTTTTTCCTTAGCCTCCCCTCATTCAATCTAAAGGCTTTATTAGCAAGGGTGTACTATTTAGACCCCTTAGGACATGGAAAAAGGTGATATCATTAAACTAAAGAGTATCCTTTTTTATTCTTGCAATGAAGTAGGCTACCTTACTATCAAATGAGATTTTATGATTGTTTATGAGATTAATAATTATATTTGAATTACCACTAAAAATCAATGTCCTCACTCTAGTCATATTTATAGAAATAAGTCACTCCACAAGAAAATATGCTCAATTTTGAGTTGTACGTGGTTGTCCCTTAAACTATTTATAAGATAGATTTTATTTCTCACAGATATAAATGAGGAGTCATTACACTTGCCACCAATGTATGATTTCACTTTTAATAAAACCTTATATTATAATTAATAAATTCTGTAAATTCAACGTGATTAAAAAACATTAAAATATAATTTATAAAGGAAATTCATTTTTATTTATAATGTTTTAAAAAAATTTATTAATTATAAAATAACACAAAATAAAGAAAATAAACGTTATCATTTTAAAAAAAATATAAATAAAATTGTATTAAAGTCGTAATAATTAATTTTAATGTCACAAATAATATTAATATGATAAAAACTCTCAAATATAATATAATAAATATTTAAAAATCATAAATTCCTCTAATAAATATATTATGAATTTAATATTAATAAAAATAAATATTATAATTAAATTATAAAATGTAATATTCATTAATTTATAATATTAATATTAATAAAAGTAAAATAAAATATTATAATTATAAATATAATATTTATAAATTTACACTTATAATTAGGTATAAGCCTAATTATAGATTAGTGCAGCAGCCTCTTGGACTTATGGGACTGTGGCATAGACATGTGAGTCTGTATCTTTATATTCCTGCTCCCATGAATTTGAGGCCCCTCTTTGTGCCATTTTTCTGACAAAATTTTCAGGCTGGAACAAATGCTAGCTCATTCTTAAATCAGAAGTGAATGCACACATGGGTTCCACTATGGTGTTATGACCATTTCTAACACTCTGATTGTATGCATCTTGATCAAATTTTGGAAGAGCATTCTTCCCGGCTAGAGAGACCCAGCTTTCCGAGTTGCAAGGATGACCTGTTTGATCAGCTTCTCTGGGGAGCTTTGTGTATCTCTTGGCTATTCCCAATCCTTCATTTCAATGTAGGTAATAATTGAAAATCACCCCATGACTGCAATTAAAATTGAAAATCACCCCATGCCTACAAAACATGGAAGCTATTGGCCGATAACCATCACGGAACTGGGTATTATAATATCCTGTGGCCATGTTGATGTAATAAAGGCTAATTGTGCTGCACTCGAAGTCATGTCACTGTAATAAAGACTAATTATGCTAAGTTGGCATAGCCATTAAAAGCCTGTATTTGCACAAGATCACATGGAAGAGCAGGATAGGTGAAACAACACACTAGTTTAATTCCAACGATAAGTATGTTTTACATTCAGATTTTGCCTGCTACATTCATATTTTTTCTGCTCTACAAAAAGGTGTGCTTTAGGTCTAATTATGCATGATTGCAGCATCCTCTTGGACCAATGGGACCGTGGCATAGACAAATGAATCTGTATCTCTATGTTCTTGCTCCTATGAATTTGAGGCCCCTCCTTGTGCTATTTTTCCAACAAATGAGACGAATAACCTCCAATTTTCAAGTTGTAACAAATGCTGGCTCATTCTCAAATAAGTGAATGCACACATGGCTTCCACTGTGGTGTTGTGACCATCTTCTGGCAGTCGGAGATTGGCATTTCTAACGATCTGATTGTATGCATCTTGATCAAATCTTGGAATAGCATTCTCCCCGGCTAGAGTGATCCTTTAAACCTTCATCAACATTTCAACCATTTCTGTTGAAAATAGATTCCATTATCTGAACGAAGACTACATTAAACAAGAAAACTATGCAAATCAAATATATCTCGTGCCATATATTTAACCTTAATGCATACGCCCCGGCTGCGGGTGTACATTAATGTGGGCAGTACAGTGGCGGCATTCCCACTGGGCAAGTGGCAGCTCAGATCCGCCAACTGTAAGGTAAATCAACGGGCCTGCCACCCCCGTCATGTTATATTGAATGAGGCTCATAACTCCGCTGTGCAACTCGTCGTCGACTGCATTATGGCTCTCCCGCGATTCGTCTCTCCAGTGTTTGGATTGCAGACCGTCTAATGTGGTATGTTCATCGCTTGGGGCGCCGCTCTGAGGTATTTTAAGAGCCAGCCTCCGCTGGTCATGCATTATTTGATGTCTATTTTGTTTGTTGTTTGGTTGTGGATGCATTGTCTGTTCTATTTTCTACCAGTTCTCGGGCCTTGGCAGTGGTCTCAGAGGATTAGGCCTCGGCCCTCAGCACAGAAGGCCTCGGTCTCTTCCTTTGGACGCAGTATTTGCCAGCACAAGGCCCCAGCTCTCGCTTTCCCGTCTGTAAGCATCAGTCTCTAAGTGTTCTCCTCACGCCCCTCGTCGCTTCTGTTGACATCCCTGGTCGGCTCTCTGTGTCAATTCTTACCTCGCCCCTTGTGTCCCTTCTGCCTCGACTCTATGGCCCTTTGTGCTCCTGTTAGCCATTAAGCCTCTGCGCACGGTTCATCGGTTCTCTGTGCCTCTTGGCTCACGGAGACTCAGCTCGCTGTGCAGTCCCCGCTCCAGTGTTATCCCTCACACAATCCCAGAATGCCGCGGGAACGGCTCCGCCTCATTAGCAGAAGGGGCGGGTCTCGGGGAGGTTCCAGAGGAAGAGCTATCTCTCAGCGCTCCTCTCACACCACGGAATCCTCCTCCGAAGAAATTGACTCTCATGGTGCAAGGCGAGGCCGGGGTAGAGGCATAGGACGGGCTCGTGCAGCTGCGTGTGCGCACAGCTCTCATCCCTCAACTCGATTTCGCTTCCCCTGTTCCCTAGACAACTCTACCTACTTTGTGTCTGTTCATTGATAAGTGCGATAATGAGGCTCCTCCAGAAGTCTCTGCGGAGCATAGGCAACCTTCTCTTGTTCACTGTCAAAGAATTCAGCGTGCGGAGACCTCGAGTGCGGTGGCGGGTCCAAGCGAGCCGGCTAAAGACGACGCTCCATATACAGACTCGAGCGCGTCAGACCAGTATGGATGCAGGATCGTTGAGGAGCAACCATCTACCTCCGTGGATGTATGAGCTTGCCTCCACGTCGTTTTGGTCCAGCTATGGCCCCAGGTGGTCGTTTCTGCGGTTCTATGATGCTTGTTTAGCGACTTCAGTTCACAGCGTTCTTCATTTGATAGTTTTGGATAAGCTCGGGCAATGGCTCAGCTCTGTTCATGTCGGAATCGGTTTTCATTTACGACTGTGTTTGCGGCTCTATCTCTGTTGGTATAACTATCTGGATAAATTCTGGAACAGTTGGTTTTGGTCTGTGTCAAATTGTCTGTCCTTCAGTTGGTTCTGGTTTGTGTCCAATTGTCTGTCTTTCAGTTATGGTTCGTGTCAAATTGGATGTCTTTTAGTTGGACAAGTCAGATTTCAAGGGAAGTTTTACCCTCCAGTGTTACAGTCCTGCTAAATCCATATCTCAGTATGGAGGATTTTTGAGGCCTGCCTCGATGTAATCTTTTTGTAACCTTTTTGTATACTAATAGAAGTAGCCCAATTTACAAAAAAAAAACCTTAATGCATACTGCACCTGGTAACAAGCTTCCTTAAACTAAAAAAAATAACTAGTTAGGCTTGCTGTATATGGAGCAGTTGCAGAGCTTACAACTAGAAAACAAGACTGTAAACTTAAAACAAACAAGTGAAAGAAGGCTACATTAAACAAGCAAACCATGGATTCAAATGTATCTCCTGGCATATTAACCTTAATTCACACTGCACCCGGTAACAAGCTTCCTTAAACTAACACGAAATAACTCGTTAGGCTTCTGTATATGCAGCAGTTGCACTGTTTACAACTAGAAAACAAGACTATGAACTTGAAACAAACAATAGAACAAGACCCATTAAACCCTTGTTACCAAAGACAACCATTTGAGTCTTGACCATGTAAGATAGTACACTCATAATGTAAATAAATTGTAATGGTCTGTTCCCTCTCTTGAGCGTGCCCAATAGCTATGGTTAATTTCAAAATCCTTGAAAAAGTAGGGTCTGTATGTAGCCTTCCGATTGACAAGCTCGCATCTACAAAAATGAGAAGCACAAATTAACTAGTTTGGATATCCTATTTGTTTTGATGGCAGGTTACTTGCGTTTTCATGAATCAAATCTTCTGACACAATAATGCCAGATCAACCCAAAGTTACATACTTTTGCTGTATATACTTTTCTTTTTAGCACTTCTATAAAAATGGAACCGAATGACGGACGTGATGCTACTGAACTGTAGATTTACAAAGCTGATTTCACCTGCCCTTCATGGTGATTTATAGAGCTGATTTCACCTGCCCTCCATGGTTTTCTTCTAGTGCAAAAATACTGAATTTGAGAATTTTAGATCCAGAGCCAAAGAAAGTAAGTGAAATTGTATTGAATTGTATCCTGTAACATTGCAAATATATTCAGTTTGTCCCATGGATTACCTTCACTGTTATTTGAATCCATCCCATACTTGACAGCAATAGAATTTGAAAAGATTAAGAATGGATTTCTGTGTGACGAGATTGAGACCTTATTTTTGGAATGAGCTGTGTAACAAAACATGCACATTTATATCTTCCGTTGGTACAGATTTTAGAGAATGAATGTTTTAAAGGGTTACAAGCCACCCTAGTGTTTCAAGGAGATAATTCGGATGAAGTAGATGTTTTTAATGACACAGAAAAGTAAGATCTTGTGTGTGAAATGCTTTTTTCCAAATTCTGAATATTCAAGGAACAATCTTTTGACTAGGTTTTTGCTACTTCTTTTAATTAGGATCATCTTGTCCCAGAGAAGAAAGAAACACAGAATGTGTTAATAAATGAAATTTAATTATCTCCATATCACAAAGTCTCAAACTCAACAATTTGTTTGAAAGACATACTGTACGTTATAAAAGGTCAACGCAAGCTATTATGTGTTTGAATTACTATAAGAGGTGTTCTATACTCTCGGATGGAGGATCTCTGAGTATGTGTTTTTGTCTTTATATTACTACATGTAAGGAACAATTAGTTTTGCATAGCTCCAGGATATATTACAAAATAAAAAGTATAAAAGCAACCAGCTTAGTATAGATCCACATTAACTTTGGAATTACATGCTAACATAGTTCACTTCAACTTTAGATATGCCTATGTTAAATTTTGATTTTTTTAAGCTTTAGCAGGGTCTAAAACACGAACTGCAAGGAGTGCCAAAAAAAATGGATATCACTGAGTACCCAATAGATCTGGAATAATATGGCTCCGAGCTAGTATAATCTCCATCCATCGTTTCGAACTGCAAGGAGTATAATCTCCATCTATCGTTTCGAATTGCAAGGAGTGCCAAGAAAAATGGATATGTACCCAATAAATCTGGAATGATATGGCTCCGAGCTAGTATAATCTCCATTTATCGTTTCTTAATAGATCTGGATTAATAAGGATTTATGGCTATTAATGAAATGGAGTTAGAAAATATCAGATGGAGAGAAGTGGTTGTAAAATATTTTTCTATTTGACTTTTCTAGTTGTAAGAAACCGTGCAAGATAATTGTACTCAAATCACTCTTTAGAAACTATCATCAATGGTTAAAAAATATCTATGCATAAAAACAATACATTTTATAGTATTTCCATGAAAAGTAATACTAGCTAAATTTAACCCCAAAGTCTTTCTTTATTATCCAGGAAAAAAATTACACAAACTTTTTGCTAACCATACGAATCAAAGGTCGGATGGAAACTCATATGTAATAGAGCTTCACAAACTACCCATTTCTGCGACACATACATAATCCAGCAAACCAAGTAATTTGTAATAAAATAACCTAACCAAATAGTTATGATTATTCCCAAATTACTTTTACATAGACTCGATATATAGAACACTAGGATTCGCCTAAGATCCTAGCGACATAATCCATTCCAGCTTTGGGGTAACATTGAAGGAAAACTCTGCCGACCATGAGAGAATGGATCGGTGAGACAAAAAACCTCCCAGAATGGCGATTGTCACTAGAAAAATTAGTTTACCTAGATCGTTACATACATGACACCGATTTGTTGAGATTATTTACATTATACACATGCAGAAAGGGTTTACATAATATCTTGGAAGTCACGATGATGATGATAATTGTACGCCACGAACACATC
This sequence comes from Pinus taeda, assembly GCA_000404065.3. Lineage (NCBI taxonomy): Eukaryota > Viridiplantae > Streptophyta > Pinopsida > Pinales > Pinaceae > Pinus > Pinus taeda. The sequence goes on along the minus strand of APFE031168523.1, from coordinate 9,107 downwards.
GATCTTACGCTATCCTTTCTATGAAAAAAATGTATATTGTTATGGATCGTTAGACACGTAATGTTCAACACTCCCTTTATCCCTGCCAAAGAGCAAAAAATCAACTCAGACAAAACCAAAAAATAAAGTCACAAAACAAAATGATTTCTCACAATAAATAGAGTTGACGTTGTATAAGCATCGACTTCACTAAAGGGATCATCAGCCAACTGAATCCTCTATTTTTGTCCTCCACCCATATTCAATTCTCTCTCCCCAGCCTTTGTTATGTCTCCACGAGCAAAGCTCTCTGTATCCTGGTCTAATGTACTATTTTTTATTGCCTTCATGTACTGAATTTTGTCCATTGGTTTCCCATAGAATATGTTATCTTTGACAGTCCCACTCTGAATCCAAACTGTTTGTGCCAAGTAGACAACACTACCATATACTTGAACCTGCACGCAGTGCAATCAAAAAGTTTATGGAAGAACTTCTATATAAATATATGTGCCACAAAACAAACTATAGAAAGCAAAGAAACTGCATCTAAAATTATGTCTCCACGAGCAAAGCTATCTGTATCCTGGTCTAATGTACTATTTTTTATTGCCTGTACTGAATTTTGTCCATTGGTTTCCCATAGAATATGTTATCTTTGACAGTCCCACTCTGAATCCAAACTGTTTGTGCCAAGTAGACAACACTACCATATACTTGAACCTGCACGCAGTGCAATCAAAAAGTTTATGGAAGAACTTCTATATAAATATATGTGCCACAAAACAAACTATAGAAAGCAAAGAAACTGCATCTAAAATTTTGTCGAACTATTAGATGGTTAGTGCTGCTCAAGAATAGTTTATGTTCGACTTACATCTCCTGAATTTTTTGGGATTTCTCCAACAATGGTATATAGCCGAGCAGATTTCACTGATCCCACTGAGCCACAAATTGCTA
>APFE031168518.1:0-14335 GCA_000404065.3 Pinus taeda | reverse complement strand
TTTTGGGAGCATTTACATATTCTCCCATTATCTAATTAAATCACACTTAGAGGGCTAAATATTGCATTAACTTGATACTTAGGAAAACTATTTCCTAAAATACATGACCCCCTATGTCTACTATTTACAATGATTTTCCTTGGGCTGAATGCTCCTGCATCAGAAATCCTTCTCAGTGATATGTCTCATAAGCCTCTCCTTACGCTACTTATATGCTTTTCTCTAGGGTCATTTAGGAAACAACTAGAATTTAGGGTTTTAAGTTTCAACCTCTTGACGCTTACAATCATTAATTATTACTCTTTCGGTCCTAGACCCACATTTTGGGTCCAAACCCACACTTTTGGGTAAATTGCCCGACAACCTACTTTTTGGTAGGTTGTCCTCTCTCCAAAATATTTTTTGAGCTACCCAAAATCTAACAAAGAAAACATTACAAAAAATAAGTTGTAGCCCCATTATCCGGCGATATAAATAGGGGAGGATGATAGGAAGAAGGACAACTAGGCAAAACTAGGATTTCTAGGGAGAAAACATAAGAAGAAACACATAAAAATCAAAATGGAAAATGTGAGACTAGTTCTTGGAGAGGACATGTGAATAGAAAAAATCACTTTCTAAATGGAAAATCCCTAACAGGGCAATTCATGAGGAAAAAGTTTCGAAAGGAACATTGCATGCATGGATAGAGAGAGTTTGGAATGGAATATATGGTATACTTTAATTTTTCATTTCCTCATTCGAGTTTGGCTTGCATTTGAACTCCATTCTAGGGCATGTGCAAAAAAACACATTAGTGAGGTGGTATTAGGGACTATCCTTACTCTACTTTAAGAAGTGAAGATCAAGGTTTGATACTTGAAACAAACCAATGTATGTGCAACCTATATGATTGAAAATGTAATCTTCACATGGAAGTTTCCTCGAAACCTAGATAGCTAGAGAATTTCACCTAGGTGTACTAAATTGTCATGAAATAATGCATTTATGGAGAGGCTACCCTAGGTAGAACACAACATGGATTTGGCATAAATAAGAATAGTTGCTAGCAAATAAGAAAAAATAAGATAAGATCAATGTCTAACAAAATACCATAAATAGGTCAATGGGACTACTAGGTACAATTATGTCAAAAAACTACATATAAGCAAAACTAGACAATGTTATAAAAGCCCTTAGGTCTACAGACAATTCTAGCATAATGGAAGAAGTTGAAGGCATCTTTGAACCCTCAACGGCATAAGGTTTCACTATAAAAGCGGCTAAAGGTGCCATCGGAGCTACAAAAGAACAAAAAAATGCCAGTACCAAGAACATGAAACATATTTGCTTTGGAGGATCATTTTAAACATATTTCTTTGCCTCTAATACATATGTTTACATAGTGTAACATGCCCACATGGGTCTTCAATAATTACATCGACTCTTTGACTTTCCTAGAAGCACTTAAACATGTGCTTGACCTATCGAATGGACAAGAAATTCATTCTTGATAATGACAAAAATAATAATTCTTTTCTTTTACAAGTACAAAGATCAAAATTGCATTTATGAAGACCGAACCTAGTTACACTTTCTTCAACACTCCCTCTTAACTAGGGAGGTATTAATAAATCATGACAAGGTGTTTGGCCATTTTCAATCTGAAGAATTCACATAAGAGAAATCAAATTGGCAATCCATCTGTTATAGCATCATAGTAACCAACATTGTTTCCACATCAAGGCCTTGACTGACAGCTCTATCTCTCAATAGATCAGAGCACAATGTTGGTGAGACCAATGATTATAGACACCTTCATCACTGTCTCTCAAGGTACATACCCACCCGAGTGTTCACTGAGTATGACCTTCTAGAACTATTCTTATCTTGGATTCCCAACCCTCAAAGAATACCGGTCCTCTTCCCTACTCTTATCTTGGATGCCCTACACATCCTCAAACAGCATCAGATGCCAAATGATTACCCAATCCTCCATTTTGTCGTCCCAAGTGAAGACAAGAATGTTCTCTATCTCTCCCTCTCAACTAGGGAAGATATGCCCATTCTTATGAAGGAATGTACCCAAGTTCACTCTGAATCAAGGACTTGTCAGAGCTCCCTCTTAGCTAGGGACTCTCATCAACAACTTCTTCTTATGTATCCTTTATCTGCTTGATCAATTTCTTTCCTTGATGTCATAAAGTTCATTCGAGCTTCTTCCTTGTAGGGCATCAGCCATCGATCACTTTCCTTCTTGGTTTGTCATGTCATCATGGAACGTGGTCTTCTTGATACATATTTGGAACCTTCGTCATATGGCTACTTCCTTCTTCATCATCTTTCTTTCAGGAATTTCTATCCACCACATGAATGCAGGTTTTACTTACACTCACAACCCTTGTTCTAGTAGCCCTGCATGAACTCATCCAGATATTACTCAAGAAAAATCAAAGCATAGCATTGAATCAAATAGTATCGTACGAGATGGCTTTCCATCATGACATATTGTTGGCTTGAATCATCAGCATCCTGCATTCTCACATCTCCAAGGCCTTTCCAGGTGTCAAGGGTCCTTTGATCTTTTTCTTCCTTAGTCAGAATTCTCGTGCCTTCTTCCGGAAATGCCTTCAACAAATTTGTCAAATGTTGATTGCTAGTGTCCATGGTGTCCTTTTTATCCCTGATCTCTTTTCTTACGAGCTTCTTCATAAGTTTCTTAGTCAACCTCCTCATACTCCATATGAGGACATTTCTCATATTGACCTTCATCAGTGTGTGAACCATGCCTTCATGCACATTTTCAATGAAAGAGATCTATCCTTTTCTTCTTGATCATGCTGCTAGAGCAATTCCCCATGCTCATTAACACAAGTGATGACATGACTTAACTGAAAACATAGATGCATACATACCTCATCTTAGATCTTTACTTGATCATCTCAGCTTCCTTTGACAACTTCCTAGATTAAGATTACCTCAATCGTCTTTCCTTTGCTATATCTTTCCTTGCCTACATATCATCCTTTCTTGAATCCCTATAAGTGGAATTCCTATCGAGACATCTGCTTTTCCTGAAAATCATGAACCTTCTATTGAAGATTCCATCAGAGGATCCTAGTAGTCCTCATCCTGCAAATGCTCCTTTCTACCAATGATAGTGGCCTTCCAAGATGACTCTTCTTGATCATGATCACTCCTTTATGCCTTGATGAGGTTATCCAATGGCTACTTCCTTCCTACATGAATATCTTTATCTGAGCTATCTCTACATAATGCTCCTATATTCCTGAAGATATCATTCTCATAAACCATATATTCTATCCTACTGTTACATGTTCCTATGATGCCCAAAACTTTAAAAGAAGACTTATGTGAAGAAGTTGATCTCAATCATAGTAGAGATTTGGTGGGTCCTCCTTCTGCTTCTTATCTTCTTCTTTCACTTCTTGGGTCATGTGCACTTCTTCTTGTTTCCTTCTATTGTTGTCCTTCTTGAACTCAAGACAATCTCTCTTATAGTGTCCATATTCTTGGCAGCAAAGCATTGGACTTTGGACATATCTCTTTTACCCTTTCTTTGTGGACCAAACTTGCCAAATTTCCCTTTTCTCTTGGCCATAGCAGCAAATGCTTGCTCCTTCGATCCTACATCATCTTTGGCTTTGAGTCTAGTCTCCTCAATTTTGCATAGAGACCAAAGTTCATTCAACGGGGTGGCTTCCTTCTTGGCATATATACTTGATGTGAAGTTACCCCATTCCTTGGGTAATGCATTGAGCACTACAGTTGTCATCTCTCTGTTTGACATAACTTCTCCTAGTTCTTGCAGTTGATCTCTCATCTCAGAGACCTTCATGAAGTTGGGAGTTATTCCTTCTTCCTTGGATATCTTCATTTTATATAATTCATTACGCAAGGATATCTCTTCTCCAGTTGTACTAACTGAGAATAGCCCCTCCAATTTATCATAGATTTCTTTAGATGTTTCAAGTTTGGAAACATAAGGAATGAGATGGTCCTTGATGGATTCTATCAGAATCCTTTGAGCCCTTGTTTCATCCTTATTATACTTTGCTAGGGCTTGAGTCTATTCCTTAGCAGGAATAGTGATACTCCCTTTGACATAGTCTAGAAGTTCAATTTCTTTGAGAGGCAGATCAATCCTCTTTTTCCATGCAAGGAAATTAGCAGTCCCAACCAATTTGTTGATTTCCTTGCAAAAGACATTTAGATATTTTCAGAAGAGGACATAAAAATACTTACTTGAGAGTGTTAGTGAGGAGATCTTGTTTCTTCCTTGATAAATGAAGTCTCATCTTCTTAGATCTTGGAGTTCTCCAAGATGCTTCCTTCAAGTTGTCTTGTGAGAGATTTGCTTGTTGATGAAAACTTCTTTGATGTGGAGATTTGGAGATCTTCAATGAATGGCTTGGATCTGAGTATCTTCCTTTGAAGATGATGAGCCTTTGATGTAAAACCTTCTTGGATGAGCCTTCTTATAGATGCTTTTAAATGTAAGGCTTCCTTCTTTCTTTTGTTCCCAGGATGGTAATCCTTCTTGATGGATCTAGGAGAGGAGATGCCCTCCTTGTTATTGATGGATCTGGAACCTTTGCTTGTAGATCTAATGCTTCAACCTTTGTGTGCGCTTGCTTCTTGATCTCGATGCTTCAATCTTCTATGTGCTCTTGAGATGCCCTTCCTTTATGTGTCACCTTAGCTCTAATACCATGTTGAAGAATCTTGGGCATCTAGGTTATAGTGAGATTCTTCTATCCATGATAACAATTTGTGAAGTACTTTTACTTTTCTTATTAGCACAAACTTCTCTTGTTATTATTAGTGTGTGTTCTCCTTACTTCATCAAACAATTACCAAAAACAAAAAGACAAGAACACAAGATGTTAGCTCTCTGCCAGGGAAAAACCTCTCTCTCCTAAAGAAAAAAACCCTTCTTGCAAAATTTCTCCTATTGAAACTTTAATTGACGAATGTCAAACACTATACCCTTGACAAGTAGATCCTCCGAGCACAAGACATAGTCTTTCTTCTTCTGCTTTGCACCTTGATCTCTTCCTTCGTACTTCTTCCGACAGATGGTAACTCTTTTTCCAACAACTACAGAAACCCTAGGTCTCCTTAGAGACCTCTTCTTTGGAGTCTTCCTTTCCTTCTCTACCTTGCTTAGCAAGCTTCCCTTTCCTTGACACTTAGGCTAGAGAATGAGACCTTCCTTGAAAGATATTTCCAAGATGAAAGGTTGATCTTCTTACCATATTGTGGATCTGAATTCTTTGCACTTGTGGCTGATCTAGGCTTGTAATTGACCTCCTTTTGCTTCTCCCTTCCTTCACTTGAGATGGCACCTACTTCGCTGGAGATGGAGGCCTATTTGGAACCTCTCTTTAGCCAAGTCGAACCCCTTTAAGTTGTTGCACTTCTAGATCTGATATGACCACAAAAATGTCCTTCCTTTTTCGCACGTGTGACAGAAAAGAGCGCAAAACAGTCCTCCACAATTCGGATTTCTTTCTTCTCTTCTTTGCTACCCTAGAAGCACCGTTTTTACTCTTTTTCGCACCTCTTTCTTGCCTCTTCTCTTCGTTGACTTCAGAGATCACTTACTAGTCTAATGGTGAGGTCGTATTACTCTATATATAGGAGTGTGTCCCTCTTTTTAGGCCGACTTGATCACCTAGTGAGGCTAACTTGACATTTGTGCATAAAAAATCATTTCTTGAGCCGACTTGAAGAGGAGACATGTCTTTGCTTTGGAGGATCATTCTAGACATATTTCTTTGACTCCAACACATATGTTTACATAGTGTCACATGCCCACGTGGGTCTTCAATAATTACATTGACTCTTTGACTTTCCTAGAAGCACTTAAACATATGCTTGACCTATCGAATGGACAAGAAATCCATTCTTGATAATGAGAAAAATAATAATTCTTTTCTTTTACAAGTACAAAGATCAAAATTACATTTATGAAGACCGAACCTAGTAACACTTTCTTCAACAAAGATAACCATTATTCTATGCTACATTTGAGATTGTTTATTGGCAAGGGTGTAGCATGGTTTCTATATCTTGTGTTAGGACTTCAAATCCAGTGCAAAGATGGATGGTGCAAAATGGTGTCCCAAAAGCTCAAACAAGGGTAAACTGAAATAGGTTTTACTCGTAGAACAATGGTGTAATAGTGCATAAATTAAGAGTTGTGATGAGTAGTAGATCAATAGTTCAATAGTACATTTGTAGTGTAAGTTATGATAGAAGATTTATAGATAGACGAAAGCCTGGAGATGACCAAGATTTTACCACCTCTCCACTATAGGACTAGGGGGGTAAACTATTAGTGTAGGGGTCAACTCATGAGTCAAGAGAGTTCGCCAGTGGTTGGGGGAGAATTCATTGCTTGTCCTTCACATTGTAGCTTGTTCCAACTTTATGCACATCATATCCAATAGTCACAGCTTCCCTTCTCTCCTTTATTTTTATCTCTATATACTTGTGATGCATCATTTAATAACAAAGAGACTATTTCTCTCTCATAGTGCAAGATTTCGAAGTTAAAGATCAATTGTATAACATATTCATTAAGAGAAATTGCATTGGTGTAGGGCGTAGTTTTGTTATTACTTATGTTCCTCATATGTGTTACAGTGGCACTATAATAAATAGAACCCTTCCTAATGTTCAATGAACAACACCTTTTGTTAGTAGTGATTCCAAGCAAAAGAGCTAGATCAATAGGTGGGTAGGCCCCCTTGGTAACAGATCAAATGGAGGTTTGGGTGCAAAAATTCATCATTTCATAACCACCTAATTTCTTACCTTGATGCAGTAGAGAATTTGTGTTGCACCCTTACCAATGATAGGATCAACTTAGCATACATAATTTCACTATGGTTGCACATATCTCATCTAAGGGAGCATCTTTCTCCCTGCATCACCTCTCAGTTAAATGGCAAGTTCAATGTTTGGTCAACCATATGGTGTCTCCAACATGTTGCTTCAAGTGTTAGATTTAGGTTCTAAACAAAGGTGTGGGTGATGACCCAATCTAAAAATAATAGAAGACATTTGGCAGATGGGTGTTGGTTCCATTATCAGAGAGGATAGGTCTAGTTTGTAAATAAGATATACATTTTATGAAAGAAGACCCCCTTATGATGAAACAAGGATAAGCAAAGTGATCTTTTATAGAAAGCTCCTCTTAGAGATATAGACAACCCTATATAAGTGTTTTTGCAAAGTATGGTTATTCTTCGAGTGTTCATTAACTATCATTTAGAGCAAGGGGATTATTATCTAGATAAAGGGGACTATACTCACATGTTCCCACTGCTACAAAGTTGGAGAACATACATTTGAGTTTCAAAGTCCTCCCAATAACACTAGGAATATGACAGCCCATCATTGGTTGCTCCTCATATGGTCACGTCCACCGTACTAAGCCTACATACCCTGAACATGGAATTACTAGGGAGAGTTAGCCTTTGAATGAATGGGAAGCAAGATTGACAAATGAAGAGGGGGGAGAATTTGATCTTGGGGGAGGGTTCTATTGATCTTTTGGGACTTGTTGGGTGGAGCCACATGGCATTTATCCTCATGTCTCAGTCCCTACATAGCAAAGCTTAGGTCTCATCACTAACAAAAATCAGGAATTCCTCAGATGAAAACAAGCACAAAACATAGGCATATCATAGAATTGTTTGTCCTACAGGGATTGATACTAGTTTTGTGGCTAAATCAAGGAAGAAGCTTTGTCCTCCATAATCAACTATCGATCATGGAAATGAAAGCCATAGATTATTTGGTTATATGACCACCTATGATAGCAAATTTGGTTTGCTCCATTTGTAATAATGGAAGATTATGGTTCTTGGGTACCAAAGTAACTCCTTAACTTTTTGTGAAGGTTCTACATTTATATAAGTTTCATGAGTTTTTATATAAACTCTATTAAGTGAAGTTGCTCATATTGAAGACTTTAATAAAACTCTTGACATAAAACAATGACCCTATCATATTTTTTATTAAGCTTTTATGTGGATAACTCTAATTTTTACTATGGTTGTATGAACTTTTGCTTTGAATTATGGGTATATAAAGGTATCTAAGCATGACCTACATATTATTTTGATTCATTATTTAGGTGGAAAAAACTTGTTACTATGGTAAGTCAATCCAAAATATGGTATTTCACAGACAAGAAACCCGTAGGATGCACCACAATGAGAAAAGAGACCCAGCACATTCACTGAATAATCCAGCATAAATAGTTATTTACAATCTACACATATGTCTAACCTCTGCAAAATAGTTACTTACAATCTACACATATGTCTAACCTCTGCAAAATAGTAGTAACGTGTCATAAAGAACATGAAAATAAGAAAAAGAATAACCACATGAAAATGTATCATGCACGAGTAACCAGCATTCACATATATGATCAAGACAAATACAAAAATCAACAAGTAATAATAAATAAAGAGATATCAGAAAATACTGAGAAAAGTAAATTACCATCATGCAGAGGAATACAAGACTTCATGTATCTCTACAGGGGCGAAGCTACTTACCTGGATGCAGGTGAGGTTCCTTAGTGATTTTCCACTAGCGTAATTAATGGGTGCCTCCAGAGATAATTTATTCTTCCTAGTCATAGGAGTTGCCATTCGGCCATAATCCAGGTTCTGCTGCTTCACCAGGGGAATCGAAAGAATCAAATACCCTAATCATGTTGATTACATCCTACAATTATTGCAAATTTTTCAAGATTTGAGGTCAGTTATTCATCCAAACAGATAAATAAACCCACAATTATAGAAAATTGGACAAGATTTAATGTCAGTTGCAGCAGCATCCAAAGTTCATAAATTCATCCAAAATCAGATAAATGAACTCAAACATACCTTATCTTAGTATTCACCTGTAGCAATTGTATATGTGGCCTATTTGGGCAGCCTTGGTTTCAGTCCCCTAAACCCATAGGGAAAAAAGTAAAGAAAAAATAGGTAATAGGAAATAAGAAATGAAAAGAAAAATGAAAAAAACATAAACAAAAACAAACTAGCATGGCCATGCTGAAAATATGGAAAATAACAACCAATACCAAAATCCAAGGCTGCAGAAAAAAAATTAAAAAAACACAACCCAAAAACAAAATCGCCCATGAATAACAAAAGAAGTTGGCCATCACATCGCCAAAGTCGAACCACGGCCGCAATCACAGCCACTCGAGATACCTAGAGACTATGAGATTGAGAGTCGACCCAACCCCTCCTCCCACATCCACCAATTCCTGTACCTCCTTAAAACCCTCGTAGGTATCCAGAATTTTGTTCATCAACATGGCAGAAGGCTCAGACATAGCCCTGTTGAAAAGTCACTCGAACGCATTCATTCCATGGGCTTTGGTGAATGGTTGGGAGCCTTCAAGCACAGCGTCCTTGAGAAAATACCAGGACTTCATCAACACCTTACCTTGATTCATCAACAGCAGTGGAGCCAGAGATACTCCATCCTGGTTCTCCACAAAATATTTACATAGAGTAGTGAGACCATAGAACCTCTCGCCTTCGCGTTCTTGTTCGTGTCACAGAGCAGCTCAGAACCGAATGGCTGGTCAGCACTCTAAGTATCCGATCAAGAGTAATGGCGGCTACAGGGTTCGTCGTCGGAATATGGGCAACGATTTTGTGTGGGCGAGAGTTGGACGCCATCACCTGCGTTTGCTATGATTTGGAGAACATCGAGTTCGACGGCTGCCTTCATCGCCATGGGAAGGCATGAGAAATTTGCGAGCTGCATGGCCAGAGTTTTCATAATCTTCACAATCTTCTTCTTCATAATCTTCACAATCCTCATTCACAATCTTCTTCATAATCGATTCTGAGTTTTCAACATAGCTGTTGACGCTAACTTCTGTGTTCATTGCCAAGCCACCACGCCATTGGAAGGCATGAGAAATTTGCGGGCTCCATGCCCAGAAGCCATTCATACTCATTCACAATCTTCCTCATGGTCGATTCTGGCCAACCCGAACTTCAACGCGAATCGCTCCTTTCAAAACTCCCATCAAAGAATCGTAATATGTTTTCCTCTTTTGCTGGCTTTTATGGCTTTTTTCTCGTAATCTGTGTTTCCTTATTTTATGGATTTTTCTGGTAACATGGTTTCCTCGTTTTACGGCTTTTTGTAACAACATAAACTCCCGCCACTCGCGCCACATGGCTTAAATGACTATACCCACACTAATAGAGATAAATAAGCAGTAGTCTATAACGCGACTTTTTAAAGCTTTTCCGGCGGATTTTTCCAGTCAAAATCCGGCAGCAATTCATTGGAATCCCAGGTTTAATAGCTAGTTTCTACACAATCAATGGCTCTCAAGGGGTTTTCAGGGCGCTGAATCCAAATATGCAGTTAAAAAACCATTTTAACTGCTAAAAATCAAGATTTAACCTCATTTCTTCCGCCGGATTCCGTCACCGGAATCTCCAAAAAATCGCATTATAGACAACTCCGATAAATAATATGATTAAGAAGTATTTTTAACCATATCGAATAATGTGTTTAATACATATTAAAATTATCGAATTATGTTTTTAATACTCATTAAATGATTCTTAATAAAAAAAATTAACCACATTAAATGCTTCTTGTAATAACACATACTTAATTATTATGTTGAATTAGAAAGCCTTCCACCGCCATCTTGAAGCCTGCGCCCGGATTCGAGCCAGGTACCTCCTTAATTTCACTCCTTTAATCCTCGACGACAAATCGAAACCCCCGTCCAACCAAAGACGCCATTCATGCTTGTTCAGAAGTCGATTAACAGTCGAATCCATGAACCTGGAGGTCCACCCATTGCAGCAACCCCGACGCATTCTTTACATATGATATTACTGCTCGCTATCGCGTGATCCTTTAGTGCAAAACACAAGCGCTATAAATCCCCCCTGCAAACAGTTGCTAGCCTATTTCAGAGAAGTTCATTAAGAAGTCGACCACAGGTCGAATCCTGATACGGACAAAATCGGGCTTCCGTATAATGTTTCCGCGTAGGTAGCCATTATAATGGGAATGAAACTCACACGGATCATACCAGCTCCTCCCCGATTCGGTGAGCTACTTAGGAAGTGGGAAAAGAAAATCATGTTCTGAAGCAATTACGTATGACTATTTTATTTATTATTTTTTAATCAAATCTTTCAACATCAAAGGGAAATTTTATTCGCCGACCACGGCAAAGGAATAGCTGAGCAAGAGCCGTCAATGTCATCTCACCTATCGAATGTTTTTCCGTGCCGGTAGAAAGAAACTGGCTCGGGATATTAATATTTACTGTAAAGGAATTAAGATTAATATATATATTATGTTCGGGTGTGAAGATTAAGTTATTAATAATGTAAAAAATATTTATATAATTGGGAGTGTTTTTAATTTATAAAAATATATTTATTTAATATAAATTTACTCCAAATTATATAATAGTGACATTATTATCTAGCCAATTATTATTCTATATTATATAGTATTGACATTATTAAATAATTTGGTATATCATGGATAAATGTCTTTTGAATATGATCCATGACAACTATAAGGGTTTATGATATATTTTTGGAGCTTGTGGTCATACATTCTACCTTTAAATTTCATGTCATCTTTCCAAGCCTCACAAGATGGTTGGCATCAAGCCACTTGGAATTATCATTAACTTATCTATAGGAATCTCTATGTACAATAAATAGATAGATTCAGATATTAAGACTTCAATTTGTAATTGTAAAATCCTCTTATCTTGACATGATTTAATTCTTTCATCTAAGTATAGTTATTCATTTCTTAATAAAATGTTACATGGTTGTCCCTAAGACAGTAGTGGTTGTCCTCGGACCATGATCACGACCCTTATACAAATACATAGCGATTTCAATATTGTACTTGTCGGCTAAACATTATATTTCTAAGGCTTCGATGGTGGTTTTAGACCCTATGCATCATCTATGAACCATAAAAGCATCTATTAGTCCTTGAGATGTTGGCTTCTGTCCTTGGACCATGGACAATGTCTTAAGAACTATCTAGTGTGGAAAACCCCATAACCATCTCATTTGACCACGGATAAGGCATTGCAACCCATCCTAGAGAATAATATCCACTAAAGACATATTTATCATAATTGGTTGTTGAATATCCCTTCTCAAAAGTGTGTGAAATGGTTCAAGACCTCTTTTTGTCTCGTGAACCCTAGAATCTTCATTTAGGTCATATGTCCCTTCTTTTTTCCATTCTAGACCATGATTAATATATTAAGGTCTATTCCTAGTATGGAAAACCTTTTATAGGCACACACGTCCTTATCCTACTTTAGAGATCAAATATCCCTCCTAGAGGGCCTCTATAATGGTGCTTTGAGGCCTTATTGATGCACTAAATCCTTAAAATATTTTTTATACAAATCGAGACCCTTTAATTCCTCTCCTAACCATAGTTAAAACCTTTAGACCCATCCTTGGTGCAAAAAAATACCTAATGGCACCCATGCCCCAATTAGGGGCCAAATATCCCTTCTGAATGGTGTTTGTAGTGATTGAAGGGTTTCCTCATGGTTCATGTGTTCATTTAGGACCTAAGAACCTATATTTTCTCCCATGAGTGTGTTCAAGCTCTAAAGACCCATCCATTGTGTCCAAAACATTCTAATGGTGACAATATCTCATTTAAAGGCTAAATATTGTGAGCCTTAAAGACTAATTTACATCATATGACCTTCGATTTCCTTCGTTGGCCATGATGAGGGCTTGATACCTATGTCTCGTACATAAAATTTCTTATTAATGCCCATATCCCACCAGGAGGGCAATGGTTCAAGTTTGTATGGTGGTTTGAGGCCTATTGTGGGGATAAAGGCTCTAAAAGCTTCATTTGGAACATAGGGACAAACGCCTAAGAAGTTCCATTTGGAACATAGGTCCAATAGCCATCTATTATGTGCAAAGGCTCCTAATGGTACCCATATCACACTCGAGGGCAAAGGTACTACCTAGGGGGGCTTTGTAGTAGTTTAAGGGATATTTCATATCCCATCAAACTTATGAGATTCATTTAAGGATTAAGGACCTTATGTTCCTCCATCAATCATCGTCAAGGACTTGAGACCAATCCCTACTATAGAAAAATTCTAATAGCACCTTTATCCTACTTGTATGCAAAAGATTCATTTTAAAGAGTTTGTGTTATCATTTAAGACCTTGGTCCAAGCCCATCATCCTAAGAAGATTCATTTAGGATCTAACTCCTCGGATTTCTCACTCACCCAGGGTTAAGGTTTGAAAGCCAATCCTTGATGTAGAAAACATTTTAATGGTAACCATATCTCACTTAAATAATAATGGTGCTCTATATAGAAGACATTATGTGGTTTGTGGCATTGTTTTTGGCTCCTGATTATTAAAGGTTTCATCAAAGACCTAAGGTCGTTATTTTGCTCCCTTAACCACGACCAATGCTTTAAGACACCCATCCTTATTGCACGAGGCTTCGCAATGGTAACCATATTCCACTTGAAGGTCAAAGATTTCCTCCAAAAGGCACATGTTCTAGTTTAAGGCCATGTTCACAATCAATTAGCATTAAACATCAACTTAAGGTATAATGCCCTTGTTTTCATACCTTAATTATGATCAAGGCATTGAAATCTATGCTTGTTATGAAAAAAACTCTCGATATTGTCCACATCCCATTTGTATATAAAATGTCCACTTTAAAGGATTTATGTTGTGGTTAAAAGTCATAATCATGGCCCATTTCCTTGAGAATCTTATTTTATGGCCTAATTCCTTTTATTTACCCCCCTAAAGATAGTTAATACCTCAAGACCCATCCCTAGTGCACAAAATATTCTAAGGACACCTTTATCTAACTCTAAGGATAATGATCTCCTATAATTGCATGTTTTGTGTTTTTTGATTGTTTATGGCCCTTGATCCTTAAAAGCTTCATATATGACCCACGAGTCTCATTTTCCTCTCAAATTAATTGATGAGGCCTTGAGACCCATCCCTACTAACCAATGCATTATAGAAGCAACATATTCCACTTGGAGGCTAAATAATTCCTTTTGAAAGCCTATGTAGTGGGTTAAAGCCTTGCTCATGCCCATGAGTTTTAAAAGTATCATTTATAGCCCGATTCCTATGTTTTCCTTCCCTTGCAATCATCAAACCCCCAAAACCTATCTCTAATGTGAGAAGCTTTCTAAGAGCCATCACATTACCATTGGAAGCAAAATATCTCCATTATAAATTTTGAGGGTATATATATA
>APFE031168516.1:67218-78249 GCA_000404065.3 Pinus taeda | reverse complement strand
TTTCGAGGCTGGTCTTGCAAAGGTTCGACCAGTTCAAGCCCTAACTCCTTATATCCTGACCTCGTTGGGGACATGCAAAGAAAAAACCGAGAAAAAGCAGACGCTCTGATACCACTGATCCGGATTTAAACAGGAACGCAATAGATTACAGAGATAACCATAAATACAGAGATGCGATAACCATAAATAAAGAGATGCAGCGGAAATAACACTTCATTTCATTAATGGAAAAATACCGAAATATGCTTACAACCAGAATTGGAAATAAACCAGCTAGGACGATGGTAGCTTATCTCTGAGAAGAGATGTGCGGCTACATGTCTCTGAACTGTTCCGAACTTGTGTTACAATGAGGCTCGAAGGCCTATTTATTATTAAGAAACAATGGAAAACCCTTCACATTCCCAAACCGACCCTTAGAAGATGAAACGCCAAATTGTGGGCCCCGTTTTGGGTAAATTGGTACATCAATTTCCCGGGGTCGTAACTTTGGCATACGATTTCCGTTTGACGCGTATGATAGCTCGTTAGAAAGATCTATCCGAGAACTGCCACTTTGGGAAGGGCAACATCGGTCCATGGACCCATGTTGCCCCCAGATTTCCCAAAAAACGTCGTTTAGGGCCTCAAAACGACTCCGGAAGTTCAGGACCCGAAAAACTGCTAAAAATAGTAAGTTGTGCTACAATTAAGGAAACTGAAATTGCTGAAAGAGACAATTGTGGGGGTCCAAGTGGGATAGGTGGGTGGCCACCAACATCCACCTGGATCACCCCCCCTTCGTTGCACTGATTGCATAGCGGGGGGAGTCACAGGGGGTTTGAGAGGTGCAGGTAACACCAATCTATGGGTTTCGGGGTAACAGCCCGGAAAATTTTGGTTTAGGACCCTATATTAGGTTGGGCGGACCTACCTATAGTTTTTTGCATGATTTTCACACATGGTTTTGGACGCGATGGTTTTCGATCCATGGTATTGGATGCTTCGGCATGTATAAATATGTATTATAACATTGAAAGGAACATAATGAAAAATCAAGTTGGTAGTCCCGGTTTTGGGATCCAGGGGAAAATCTCTGTGTATATCTGTTTTATGTGTTATGTTCTTGCATTGTTTATTTTCTGTGTTTTAGAATTCGTATGCAGGTAATTTCTATATGGGGTTAAAACCTACACTTTGTTGTTGCTAGTGAAAGTGTTTTCATCTTTGTTTAACCCTTACTACCTCCATTTTTACTTTTACTATTTACCTTAATTGCTCTATTTTTTCATCTATCTTTACTTTCATTTTTCAATCTGATACACTTTTACTTTAATGACATGTCAATATCCTTTACTGTGCTTTTATTTTTACTATCAATTTTAACTTTTTACTCTGTATTTCAACAATAAATTATTTAGTCTTTTATATGTATCAACATATGGTAATGTATATTGATCAACTTTCTGTATGTTTGATATGTTTGTCTTTTGACTATATGCTCTGTCTGGTTCCTTTGTTTTAACAGTAAATGTCTCTATGTGAATGATTTCTTTCTCTTGAATGAAGGTTTTTAAATAGATTTCTTTTCGAGTCTTGGAGTAAACAAGTTTTGTGATTAGTGTGAAAATTGTTTATCCAATCTTTGGTCTTCTACTAATTACCTGGAAAATACAACAATTTGTTAATAAAACATAGGTTTGCGAGGAGATGACCAAAGGCCATACTGAAACTGGGAAGAATCGTGGACAGAGTCTGGAAGGTGTTTGGGAGGGAATCCATGGTGAAATCATGTCTTAGAGGCTCAGGGTGGCGCAGGAAGGGTTTGAAAGGTTTTGTTGTGTAACTAAGTAAAAGGCATGAAAATGAGGGTTTTCCGGGTTTTAACGGGTAATGGGTAAATTGGCACAGAATTTTATATTATGAACAATGAGTGGTTTCGGGTTTAGCGGGGAGGCGGTATTGAAGGCCATCACACCACTTTATCGAGGAGGCGGTATTTTAGCGAGGTCACCTGATCTACCTTAACGCTTGACATGTAGTAGATGGGGGTTCGGGCAATACCACTTTATTGGGTGGGTAAAGGTTAGATGTCGAGTGAACCTTATATGGCTGTGAACAGTTGGATTTAGGTGCTGACAATTGGACAGCAATCAGGTGACAGATTAGCACAGCTGAAATGGGCAAAGGTTTTTTTTTTTTGGCGGGGGGGAGGGGGGGGCTTTAATCCATGGTGGTTTGTGATTATTTAGGAGTTAAACATGGGATTAAATGATCGAACGGGGTTAATGAAGGGATTATCTTAACTTTAGCGATAATTGGTGAGTTAAGAGGGTTTTGTCAGGGGCATGGGATAAAAATACAGTTTATAGTTAAACTAAGGGTTGGGGTATTATATATGGGATTTATTTATATATGGGAAAAGGTATATCAGGAGCTATATTATTAAGTTAGAAATTAATATGAACTGAAATAAGCGGAGTGAAAATAGTACTAAGCATAATGTAATATTTGCTATTTTCCTTTACATACACTTATACTTAGGATAAAATCTTTTTCTGGGTATTTTGAGTAAAATGGAATTTAACATGGGCTTTTTTACTTTTCATAGGCAAATGGAGTTTAACCTTAGGAAAAGGGGTTTTATTAGGGTAATGAAGGGAAATTATTTTTATGAAGGGAATTCTAACACTTGATGTCCATAAGTCATTAAGCCGAGGGTCCGGTCCCACCAAAAGTGAGAGAAATGCTCTAAGCCTTTATGACTTGAAGGATTTTTAGCACTAGAACATACTTGTGGATGGGGAAATTAGTAAGTATAGGGATGAAATGAATGAGGGGAATTCAACTAAATCAACTTGTAAACCTCTATTTTTACTTTCTTAATTACTCATACATATTGAAACATATGATTAAGCATGATAAATGTGCTTTTGTCCAATTAACTTTATATTTAAGCAACCTTTCTTGTACTTACCCATTACTTACCTTAACATTTTTTCTTCACTTATTTGGGTATTTAAGCTAGCAGACCCTTTTCTTTCCTTTTCTTTTTATAAAACAAACTATCTACTTCTAACCTTATATCTTCCAAGGGCTCAGATTAAACTGATGAGCTCCTTTTATTTTCTCTACCTATCTAATTATCTGCCAAGATTAAGTTGTTTGGTCAGATTTTATTCTCTAACTATAAACAAAAAATTCAAAGCATGAAATAGTCAAGATCAAGCGCTTTGACTATCATGAGTTGTGGCATGTATGATGAGTTGCACACAACCTTTATTTGTAGAAGAAGTAAAATAGTAGTGGCAATTAGACTTGCACACTTTCATGATCTGTTTTTTTGTTTGGGGTTCATATATTTTCATTTTTTGATCTTTTCTTATTCTTTTTGTCCTTTGATATTTCTTCTAGGATGCACCCTCTTTACATTTTTTAATTTTTAATATGGAAAACATTTGCAAAAAGAAAAGGTATGTACAATATTACAAGGCTTAACCTTACTCAATTCAAAATTATGAATCTTGTCACTATATGACTTTAACAGTGGCTCCACATGGGGATGGCATTTCCTGGCGAAATGTCAAGAACTTTAAGATCAGTAGCCTTTGATTTGTGACTAAAGTTACATTGTAAACTGTTCTTCTGTGATTTCTGCCTTATTTTATAATCTCTGTGACTGAAAATCTTGAAGTAAAATCATAACCTTTTCTGCAAATTGAAATCTGACACATGTTGTACTAAAATCTTATCTGAAATAAACTTGCTGCTGAAAAAATGAATTTATTCAAACTGAAATCCTACCTACTTACTCTAATCAATTGTCCAATTGTTGGTTAGGTAAAATGAAATAGCCAATGCAACCATTCAAGCATCATATACATTGGTGAATTTTGCTGCTTGTGCTTGTTTGTGATTAAAACTGAGATTCTAAAGCCAATTATAACCTTGTCAACAAATGAGAATATAAGGAAATACTTGATTTTTTTGTTGACTCTAGAAACTGTACAAAAGGATCTTCCGAAATATATACACTAATTTTTAACTCATCTAGGCAACTGTACAATTGTTCTGGATGGCCTCCATGCCATGAAAGTGAAATGTCATTTTCATCTTTATCACCCTGTAAATTTTCAGAGAAGCTTTGTGATGATATTTCTACTGATTGAAATGTCTGTCTCGTGAAACCTTTATCATCTTGATTTTGAATCTCATAGTTAATTAATGGAGAAAATTTCTGATTGCATTCATCATCTAACATATCAGCTATTGGATAATAAAAGACGTGGAAGGATAACTGCAACCTATTACATATGGGTTTTAATGGGCCTTCATGGATTTCTACATGATGTTCATCCTTTTCTTTGGAGATATTATACCATATTTCCTTTAAAAACTGAAATTATTCAAAACATAGTGGTATATAACTTTCCTATGTCATCTAATTATATGTTTCAATAGAATTTGATAATTGCACTTGTGAAACTGAAGAATCCTTATTAAGATTTTCATTGTCTTCTTTGTTGTCAATATCAATACCTAAAGACTGCTGATTTTTTATTTCTTAAAAGTTTTCTTTGATGAACTGAAATGAAGCAAAACAAAGAGGCAAAGAAACTTCACTTATTTCCAAATTTTCTGCACTTTCTTCCTCACTTTCGTAGCTGATATGAATAAGATGATCACTATTTTCAAGCTGCTAAGGAATTTCCTTATTTCCCAAACTAGTTTCGGATTTCTCTTTAAAGTTAATTTGGATTTGAAGAACATAATTATCATCATATTGATCATATTTAGGCAAATCGTTAAAAGAAGTAATGTTATCAAACATACACATTAGATCAGCATATTGCCTCTCCACATATTGCTCTATAAATCTATCGTCTGATCTATGGTAGTTGGAATTAGCAGGAATTTGTTCATGGCTATCAACCTCTTCTTTTTGTGAAATAAATGTGTCATGGTGATTTTGAACAAAAAAATTATATTTCATGATGATCTTTTGTATCCTCTCCTCTATTTTTCTTACCAAAATGTCGATTTTTACCTATGCAATGGTGTTCTTCTCTGCTCCTACTTTCAAATTTTCTCTTCTTATTTGCAGATTAACTTCTACATCTACTGCAATGTTCTACATCTGTTCCAGTGTTGAGGGGTTTCTTTCTCTTAACTGAAATTATATCTCTGGATCAAATGCTTTTGGATAATGCAAGAGAGCTGAATCAGGAGGAGGTCTTATATTTGATGGCATTGAATAATAGTTTTGATTAAATCGGTCAGAAAATTGTTGTTTTGTTTCATTTGGCTGTCTTTTAAACTGATTATATTCTTCTATGATCACAAAAAGATTGAATTTGATTATCCATCTATCAAGGAAAAATTTAACAAACTATTGGAAATTTGAGATGCTTGCAATAGGTAGATTTTTGAACCAACTCTTTACTCTACTTTGCAAAGAGAGAGCAAAAAGTCTAATTCTAACATCATCTACATCAATCTCAAATAAGTCTAGATAATTCTCAAAACCTTGAATATGTTTTTGGGCAGTGATACCATTCTGTCCATCAAAACTGGGGAGATATTTGTGATGTTATTAGGGAAATCATGGAGTATAGGAGGTAACATGAGGGGCTTATATCTATCACGAACTTTACAAGGTACAAGAATATGTATAGGGATTGTATGATTAGTATTTATTGTTTGATTCTCCTTAATTAGAAAATGATCATCATAAGATTTAGAAGAAAGCTGCTCAAATGGATAAGGAGGACATATATTTACAATTTTCAAAGGAAAACAATAAAAAATTAATCTAAGATCTTCTCTAAAATACAATATACATTGAAAAACTTTCTTGATGAGAAAGAACATAATGTCTTGGATAACAATCCAAGTTAAAAGCCTGATCTTTTCATATTTTTCTTTCAGGTTCATTCCTCCAGTGGAGTCTTTATTGTGAAATTGATTTGGAGTCGCCAAGTGGATGAGTTTAACCTTTTTGTGTCTGATCACTGTCCACCATCACAGATCAGATCTGAACCTATAAATTGTTTCTGAAGAAAATGTTAGTCCTCCCCAGTATGGTCGCCATTATGTTATCACTCAAAAATTTCCTTTGAAAAAATTAACAAAAGAAGGAAATAATAGAGGTAACCACAAACTGATTTTGGAGATTAGGACCTAGCCTTCATGATGCTCAGAGAGGGCTCTCCCTTTAAAATTTAACTATGTTTTAGTTAAGATGCTTTTAGGCTAGTTATGATTGTTCAAGGTGTTTTTGATTTGTAAACAATGTAAACTTTGAAACAGGAACTATAAACTCAAAATGGAACTCTGGCAAAAAAACGTCAAAAAAACATCAAAAACAATGCTAAAAACAAAAAGTGTGTATACTTGAACGATGGTTTTTTTTTAGGGACAATTTTGAACATGTTTTAAAAATGGTAGTGAAAACGAAATTTTCGTGCAAAATACAACTTGAAAATGAAAAAGTGATGATACTGGACGATGTTTTTTTTTTTTTTTAAGGTCAAATTTTTTTTTTAGGGTAACTCCCCCCACCCACAATTGGCTGGCCACCTACTCCCTCCCCCACTCCCCACTGTACCCGACCCCTCCCCACACTCCCCTACCCTAGCCGCCCCCTCCCCCCTCTCACCCCCCCATTCCCCCATTCCCCCCTCCCCCCCACCACGCGACCCCCCCTCATGCCCCTTCCCCACCCCTCTCCAGTCTCCCTCCAAACCCACCCCCTCAACCCCCCCCCCCCCACACCCTTACCCTGGCCCGCACCTACCTGACACCACCCCTCACGCCCTCCCCACGCACCCCCTCACACCCTGCCCACCTTGCATAAAATAGGAGAAGGAAAAAGGCACTTCAATTTTGTATTTTAGTAGCCCCCCAACTTCAATGCACCTTCATGGTGATTAGGGTTAACAATTGGTTATTTTCTTGGACCCCACACTCGTATGGTGATGAGATATGGCCAACGGGTTGCGCAATTACTTCCCTTATATTAAATATGATTTCCAAGTTAGAGACTTACTCTTGGAGGATGAGGGCATTGCCAAGAAATAACTCAAACGAAAGAAACAAGCCTATAAAAAGGAAAGAAAACCCTAATCTTCAATTGAGTGCTCCACTTGATCATGAGACTATTTTTGTAAAGAAAATAGAGCATTGTTTGTGTTAATGGTTTCCACTACAAATCTATGTAATGGTCACTTGTATAATTGATTTTGTTGTTTTAATTTATCCTATGCGTAATGTACTTATAATTATGCAATATTCAACTTTATGTTTCATATACTTCGAATGTGATTATAAATAGGTTTTGGAATGGACCCTAATTCTGTTTTTTCAATATTAACATATGATAAATTTGAGACATCTATATCTACACTCTTTAAAGTGATCCTCATTTATATGGATTACATTTTTTTTTATGAGCTCAACATGTCAGTTATCAAATATAACTTGAGGGAGAATAGCATTCCATTCCACAATCACTCTAGCTAAACCCAATTAATAAATAAATTACACACCAATAAACATCAACCAACTCTCACTTTCCTCAGCAATGATGTAAAAATATATATAGCCTATTAAATGTGTTTACTGACTCTCACTTTACTCGTCAGTAATGTAAATATATATATAAAATATTAAATGTGGACCATTAAAGTGACCTTAAGTATGTAAACATGCAACTAAGAACATAATAGATACATATTTCTTTAAATTTTAATTTTAAGATTTAAGAGAGGAAACCAAATATAATTATTTAAGGTTATTTATTTTTAATGTTTGATGTGAAAGATGTGAAAATAGTAGATTCAATACATATTTACTCTATTTCTCCTAAATTTCATCCTATCATTTTACCAAATTTCTTAAAAACATTTAAATCATAGCTTTGAAACCATATCCTAATTATCCTCGTCATATATCAAACACTCTAAATAATGATGGTATATAAGCATGTTGAAATTATATATTGACACGCATTATAACAAAGTGATTTCATAAATTTGCCATATCTTCACTATTGTTTTTCCATTTTCCAAATGACGAGTATAGTTTTAGTCAAAATTCTAAATCTGTAACTTTGAGAAATGGGATCTATGGTAAGGCATAAACCGGTTGAGATTTAAATCCTCAAATCTTATCAAAAATGTACGAGGCAATTTTAGAGTTAGGTGGTTGCTTCTCTTATAGAAATTTCAAGGGCAGGATAAGCATGTAATTGAAACTTTGGCAAATCTATTGATGGCTCGAAGGCTTGAATTGGTGACCTCCAACTATAGTTATTCGAAGTTTTCAAAGGTAGCTCATATTAAAACTAAAAAAAGAAGTGTTGAAAAACGAACATTTCTCAATTACAGAGATAAGGAACAATTGCAAAAATAAAAATGTTAACGTGTGAAGGATGTGAAAATCATAGATTCAATTCAAAAGATTATCGTACATATTTCCGATAAATAAATTTTAAGTATTAACATATTTCGGATAAATAAATTTTAAATTACTAACAAAATTAGATGTTAAGCTCAATTAATTAACTTTCCAGCTGTAGCCTGCAGTCAATTAATTGTTCCAACTATAATCTACAGCTGTGGAACTGAACTGCAGTCTTTGCTTAATTTGAGGAAACCAACTGCAGTAGTTTCCTTAAATTAAGGAAATCAACTGTAGTCAATTAATTTTCTGGTTGGAGCTTCTGAAGTGGTCCATTACTCCATGTTCTCTGCCTTGATCTGTGGAACACCTGACACATAGCCATTAGAAGCTTGATGGAAGCTTGGCTATAAATTCATCTGATTGGTCCCCAAGCTAGCATCTTAATTTCCTTCAGTTGCTTACACCATCTAGCTGAGAGAGCATAGCTTGGAAGAGCCTTCAGATTTTCTGAGAAAGCATAGCTGGAGTGCTGGTGAAGAAGAAGAAGCAAGTGGGAAGCAAGTGGACTGTGCATCAGGAGCATCATCAACAGCATCAATGGCTGGAGGTATTCCTGGTCTTAAATCTTTTGATTTAGAAAATTCAGAATGGCTGTAGATGTTTATTTCATTTGGTATCAGAGCATCTTTATGCCTCTGTCTTGATATGTTCTTGATGTATATCTCTGCCTGAGTTGCGGTTCCCTGAAACGGAAACCCTATTAGCCGCGTGAATTTTTGCGTGAATCAATAGAAACCTTTGTTTGTAGATTGCGGGGTCTGTGGTGAATTTTTATTTTATTTTGCACTGTTCTAAATACTGTTCAGTGCACTTCGCTTCTGCCATTTCGTCTGGACTCTGTCGCTTTAAGCGTGATTTATGAGACCGTGTGATGGATGTGCTATTTTACTGTGATTCATTGAAACCTTTCCAGGCCGCCTCCATCTTTTACTCCATCCTTCAAATTTATCAATCCCCGGAAAGAAGCCCCAGAGGCTCTCTCTTTAAAGCCGCCCTAAACTAAAGTATTCCTACCAAATTTCGAATACCAGAAAGGAGACGGATTTTCGCAGCAGACTATGACAACAATGAATTTAGTCACGAATTAAGGGCTTAAGAAATTGAATATTTTCCTGGAATATGATAAGGCTGAACAATCCGAATATTGGCGAATATAGTGGAATTTATTATTTTTACCTGTTCAAATTTTGGCTAATTTTTTTTTTAAGATTTTCCCTTTCATAGCAATCCTTTGATACGATACAGTGATAAATACAAGCTAGAGTCCCACGTCACCATTTCACTTAAAAAGCACCCGAAAAGCCAAGAAAGTTCTTTTAACTAAAATAAAGATATGTTCGTGCATTTTGTTTCGGTGAATGTTTTGTTAATATTCATTCACCATGAAATTGGTACCAACTCAAATATTATCAATTCAAATTAAGATTCATGTTTTACGATTTGGTACATTAGGACATGGGTTTTTTTTTATTTATATTTGGTATATACATATGCTTTAAAAATAAAAAAGGTATATACGGTTTTGATTTATATGGTATACATATGTTTAAATATATATATATTCATTAGAAAGTTGAACCATATAAATTATTTTATAATGTGTTTTGATTTATAACAAATATGTTATAACATATGGAGTTGGTTATACATGTTGTTATTATTTAAGAATTTAGTCTTATTTTTGTTTTGCCAAAAGAATTTATATTTGGAAAATTTAAAGAATGCATATTTTTTGGCAAAGTAAAAGATTGTGATGAAAGTAATTAAAAATATATGTATATTTTGTCTGATTTATAAACTTAAGGACGGAGCCTGAAGTCAAGCCAGCTAGCCTTCGAACTGCATTTGCTATGCAAGTGCAAAGTAGATCAATGCTGCTTCAGTCAATCTCCGGGTTTTGTTTATAAATTAAACAATTGCTTGGCAGTCATTTACGTTATATGGAGTTTATTTAAAATGTCAATTTGACTTACTCCTTTCAGTAAACATTATTTTTACTAGTTAAATTTTGTTTATGCCATTTATGCAAAGAATAATGTCTAGTGATCTATATAATTTTAATTAATTAGAGAATAGCCACAACATCTTTAATTAATTAAAATTATATATTTTGATTAGTTATGATCACATAAAGATTAGATAGACATTAAATTGTAATTAATTAGACTAAATATAATAAATTTTATCCCACAGGAATTTTTATTATATTTATCTAATTAATTAGGATAAAATTTCATAACTTACCCACAGGAGTTATGAATTAATAGTTTTATCATAAAGTTCAAAGCAATGAATAATTGAATCTGCTTGAATTAAAATTTTAGCCCACAGGCAATTTTAATGTCATTAGATTCAATTTTGAGCATGATTTACATTGGTAAAACATGATATTTTATTAAGCCTCAATTTTAACATAAACATGTGATTTTATGCAGTAGTACAACCTGCAAATTTCTCTGATATTCGTTGTGACATTCCCGAACTTAAGGGAGATAACTATAAGGTTTGGAATGAGAGGATTCTCCTTCATTTGGGGTGGATGGACATAGATTATGCTATTAGAAAAGATGAACCACCGGCACTCACTAA
>APFE031168516.1:24892-63129 GCA_000404065.3 Pinus taeda | reverse complement strand
CATCTTGGGTCTGTCACAGGAAACCTATATTAATAAAATTTTAGAGAGATTTCGGATGAAGAATTGTTCACCAAGTGTAGCTCCCATTGTGAAGGGTGATAGGTTCAATTTGAACCAATTCCCGAAGAACGACTTTGAAAGGGAACAAATGAAGAACATTCCATATGCTTCTGCTGTCAGAAGCCTAATGTATGCTCAAGTCTGCACAAGACCTGACATTGCATTTGTTGTGGGAATGTTGGGACGATATCAGAGTGATCCAGGTTTAGACCACTGGAGAGCTGCAAAGAAAGTAATGAGGTACCTTCAAGGAACCAAAGACTACATGCTTATGTATAGACGGACAGACAATTTGGAAGTAATTGGCTACTCAGATTCTGACTTTGCTGGATGTGTTGATTCATGCAAATCAACATCAGGATACATTTTTATGATGGTCGGTGGAGCTGTATCATGGAGGAGTGCCAAGTAGACCTTGATTGCCACTTCCACTATGGAAGCCGAGTTTGTCTCCTGTTTTGAGGCTACTTTACATGGTGTATGGCTTAAGAGTTTCATTTCTAGGCTTAGAATTATGGATTCTATCTCTAAGCCATTAAGAATGTATTGCGACAATTCAGCTATTGTTTTTATGGCTAAAAACAACAAAAGTTGGAGTCGAAGAAAACACATCGACATTAAGTATTTAGCTATAAGGGAACATGTTAAAGAAAGGAAAGTGGTCATTAAGCACGTGAGCACTGAGCTGATGATTGCTGATCCTTTGACTAAGGGCATGCCACTGTTGAAATTCAAGGATCATGTAGTGAATATGGGACTTGGTTCCATTATGTAGTTTCTCATTGTATGGACAATGTTATTTTAATGAAATTCTTAATTATTATGATGTTTTCCTCATATTTATGTGCACCTTAAGTTGATTTGAGAAAATTCATTTAAGAAGGACCAAGAATAAACATAAGGTTTATTCATTAAGAAATTTTTGCCACATAAAGTATAATAAGAATAAATACATAGTAATACATGGAAGATAATACTTGTTATTAGAGGACTTATCGCCATGATTCATGTATCTATTACTTAATACAGATTATCAATGGTTTTTAAGTTGAGACATTAAGTTTGGAAGTATGGACCAAGTGGGAGAATGTTAAGCTCAATTAATTAACTTTCCAGCTGTAGCCTGCAGTCAATTAATTGTTCCAACTATAATCTATAGCTGTGGAACTGAACTGCAGTCTTTGCTTAATTTGAGGAAACCAACTGCAGTAGTTTCCTTAAATTAAGGAAATCAACTGCAGTTAATTAATTTTCTGGTTGGAGCTTTTGAAGTGGTCCATTACTCCATTTGGAGTTCTCTGCCTTGATCTGTGGAACACCTGACACATAGCCATTAGAAGCTTGATGGAAGCTTGGCTATAAATTCATCTGATTGGTCCCCAAGCTAGCATCTTAATTTCCTTCAGTTGCTTACACCATCTAGCTGAGAGAGCATAGCTTGGAAGAGCCTTCAGATTTTCTGAGAAAGCATAGCTGGAGTGCTGGTGAAGAAGAAGAAGCAAGTAGGAAGCAAGTGGACTGTGCATCAGGAGCATCATCAACAGCATCAATGGCTGGAGGTATTCCTGGACTTATGTATTTTAATTTGGAGATTCTTTAAAAATTTAGAATCGCTATAGAAATGTCTTACATTAGACACAGAAAGATTACTAACAGAAGATGCTGGAATTTGTGACACATGAAGATGGTCATCCAAGTACTTCCGCTCTTGTCACTGTTGACAGGCATGAATGGTATTCAGAGCCTCAACTCTACACTCATGATGATCTAAGTGGATTCTGGAAAAAAAGGCCTGCCTCATCAATTACATCTCTTTCTGAGTGGATTCTGGAAAAAAAAACCTGCCTCATTAATTACATCTCTTTCCATTTTTCATGATGAGAAAGATACAATGGCCCAATCACAGGTATCATCATGCACAAAATGTGTTAGTGTGGAGAATGATTTATCAAAAGTCTTGGAAAATACTCTGCCCTTAGTTGATGGTCGATTCTAAGAATCGGCTAGCCACCTCGGGCAGGTCGCTGAGCCGCTGGGTGGGCGGCGCCGCCCACCCGGCACCACCCCCGTGGCCCAGCCACTCTCCAAGGGTGGCTAGCCTATTCTCAGAATCGGCCATCAACTAAGGGCGGAGTATTTTCCAAGGCTTTTGATGAATCATTCTCCCAGACAGTGGATTGTTTGCCGGGGTGGGAGACTGAACAATTAGTGAGAGAGGCTTTTCCTACGGAGACAGGAATTATTGTAATAAAATACGTGATGCTTGGAGGTCCTGCTCACAATATGCATTTAGAGCCAGGGTATCCAATTGTCCGTGTTAATGGTGAACTTGTGACACAATTCTTGAAGTTGGAGACGGTTCTGGATGATTATGTTGGAAAGACTCTCGATTTAGAGGTTGAAAGGTGTGGTGATCCTATAAAAGTGATACATATCCATTTCATCCTCCACTTCTAGCAAATGGTGGCGAATCAACTCCAACATGTTCATGTTCATGCTCAAGCTCTGCCTTGCTCTACTGTAATCTACTTCTAGCAAATGGTGGCGAATCAACTCCAACATGTTCATGTTCATGCTCAAGCTCTGCTTTGCTCTACTGTAATCTCCATCGCGGTTTCCGTTTCAATTAGATTGTGAAGAATTGGAGGAATATATATAGTATTCTTTTTCCCATCTATTATTTGTGGTCCGTCAATTGCACCCTGCACGTTCATGTTTTGAATAATAAACAAATAATAAACAAATTTGACTTTGAACTTGCCAACGCCGCCGTCATCCTTGCAACGCCATCGATCTTCACTGACTGATTCTTGGAATGGTTTGACAATAAGTTTAAATGTTGTAACAAGCATGCTACATCACAAACGTGCGTACGAGAATAGAATATTTATATATCAAATTGCTCTAAATGTTTCGTGCTTCTCTTTTTGTGGATTTACATTTTTGATAAGCTTTGAGGATTTAAATCTCAACCAGTTCATGCCTTACCATAGGTCCCATTTCTCCAAGTTACAGATTTAGAATTTTGACTAAAACAATACTCAGTCATTTGGAAAATGGAAAAACAATAGTGAAGATATGGCAAATTTATGAAATCACTTTGTTATAATGCGTGTCAATATATAATTTCAACATGCATATATACAATCATTATTTAGAGTGTTTGATATATGACAAGAGGATACTTAGGATATCGTTTCAAAGCTATAATTTAAATGTGAATCAATCTTCAACGCCATTGGTCTTCATTGACTTAAATTTTGTGGTTAAAATCCAAAAAAACTAGAAGCTTCTTTCAATGTTTCGATAAAATAACATCTTTAATTAGAGTTGAAACAACTCGTAAGTCTAGCGTGCACCTTACGTTTCCCGTCAGATTTTCCCATGCCATCATTAAATCGGCGTGGTCTGCTAACGTAAGATTTCCATGTTGCCCACACCAATTATTCGATTCCCTCCATTCTCGCATGGTCTGCTGACCTAAGATTTCCACGTTTCCCACATCCATGTCCGGGTCACTATTGGCCATTCGCGCCCAACATCAATGGTAGATCCCGGGAATATTGCGGAATCTGATATGGTTTCAAAGATATAATTTAAATTTGAATCAGTCTTCAACACCATTGGTCTTCATTGACTTTTCTTCACATTTAAATTATAGCTTTGAAACCATATCCAAAGTATCCTCTTGTCATATATCAAACACTCTAAATAATGATTGTATATATGCATGTCGAAATTATATATTGACACGCATTATAACAAAGTGATTTCATAAATTTGCCATATCTTCACTATTGCTTTTTCATTTTCCAAATGACGAGTATTGTTCTGGTCAAAATTCTAAATTTGTAACTTTGAGAAATGGGACCTATGGTAAGGCATGAACCGGTTGAGATTTAAATCCTCAAAGCTTATCAAAAATGTAAATCCACAAAAAGAGAAAAGCACAAAACATTTAGAGCAATTTGATCTATAAATATTCTATTTTCCTACGCACGTTTGTGATGTAGCATGCTTGTTTACAACGTTTAAACTTATTGTCAAACCATTCCAAGAATCAGTCAATGAAGACTGATGGCGTTGCGAGGATGACAGCGGCGATGGCAAGTTCAAAGTTGAATTTGTTTATTATTTTTTATTATTCAAAACATGAACGTGCAGGGAGTAATTGACAGACCACAAATAATAGATGGGAAAAAGAATGCTATATATATTCCTCCAATTCTTCACAATCTAATTGAAACGGAAACCGCGATGGAGATTACAGCAGAGGAAGGCAGAGCCTGAGCATGAACATGAACATATTGGAGTTGATTTGCCACCATTTGCTGGAACTGGAGGATGAAATGGATATGTATCACTTTTACAGGATCACCTCACCTTTCAACCTCTATATCGAGAGTCTTTCCAACATAATCATCCAGAACCTTCTCCAACTTCAAGAATTGTGTCACAAGTTCACCATTAACATGGACAAGTGGATACCCTGGCTCTAAATGCATATTGTGAGTAGGACCTCTAGGCACCACGGATTTTATTACATGAATTCTTGTCTCCACAGTAAAAGCCTCTCCCACTAATTGTTCAGTCTCCCACCCCAGCTGACAATCCACTGTCTGGGAGAATGATTCATCAAAGTCTTGGAAAATACTCCGCCCTTAGTTGATGGTCGATTCTAAGAATCGGCCAGCCACACCGGGCGGGTGGCCAGGCTGCCTGGGTGGCGCCGGGTGGGCGTGAAAAGCCTCTCTCACTAATTGTTCAGGCTCCCACCCTGGCAGACAGATTGTCTGGGAGAATGGAAAAAGCCTCTCTCACTAATGGTTCAGTCTCCCACCCTGGCGGACAATCCTCTGGGAGAATGATTCATCAAAAGTCTTGGAAAATACTCCGCCCTTAGTTGATGGCCGATTCTGAGAATTGTCCAGCCACCCCATAGGGGCGGCCCGGCCGCCCTCTCGGGGTGTCTGGTAGATTCTCAGAATCGGCCATCAACTAAGGGCGGAGTATTTTCCAAAACTTTTGATGAATCATTCTCCACACTAACAAATTATGTGCCTAATGATACCTGTGATTGGGCCGTTGTATCTTTCTCATCATGAAAAATGGAAAGAGATGTAACTGACGAGGTAAGCCTTTTTTTCCAGAATCCACTCAGATCATCATGAGTGTAGAGTTGAGGCTCTGAATACCATTCATGCCTGTCAATAGTGACAAGAGCGGAAGTACTTGGATAACCATCTTCGTATGTCACAAATTCCAACATCTTCTGTTAGTGATCTTTCTGTGTCTAATTCTGTTAGTAATTTAAAATTTATTTATCCGAAATATGTCAATACTTAAAATTTATTTATCGGAAATATGTACGATAATATTTTGAATTGAATCTATGATTTTCACAACCTTCACACGCTAACATTTTTATTTTTGCAATTGTTCCTTATTCCTATAATTGAGCAATGTTCGTTTTTCAACACTTCGTTTTTTAGTTTTAATATGAGCTACCTTTGAAAACTTCGAATAACTATAGTTGGAGGTCACCAATTCAAGCCTTCGAGCCATCAAAAGATTTTCCAAGGTTTTAATTACTTGCTTATCGTGCCCTTGAAATTTCTATAAGAGAAGCAACCACCTAACTCTAAAATTGCCTCGTACATTTTGATAAGCTTTGAGGATTTAAATCTCAACCGGATCATGCCTTACCATAGGTCCCATTTCTCAAAGTTACAGATTTAGAATTTTGACTAAAACAATACTCGTGATTTTGAATTTGTTTATTATTTTTTATTATTCAAAACATGAACGTGCAGGGAGTAATTGACAGACCACAAATAATAGATGGAAAAAAGAATGCTATATATATTCCTCCAATTCTTCACAATCTAATTGAAACGGAAACCGCGATGGAGATTACAGCAGAGGAAGGCAGAGCCTGAGCATGAACATGAACATATTGGAGTTGATTTGCCACCATTTGCTTGAACTGGAGGATGAAATGGATATGTATCACTTTTACAGGATCACCGCACCTTTCAACCTCTATATCGAGAGTCTTTCCAACATAATCATCCAGAACCTTCTCCAACTTCAAAAAAGATAAAATTAGCTCAATCAATAATATATTCTAATAATTTGAATGAGAGAAATTACATACATATTTATGCAATTAATAGTCTCAAAGATAAGAATTATATCTTCGACGTACACTAGTGTGGTTGAGAGATTCTCTCAACCACCCACTAAACTAGAGAAAACTAAATCCAACTCCTCAAATGGAGAATTATAACAATAGACAAGTAGGAATTAATAATTTCCAACTCCCCCCCTTAATGACTACTTGTCATGATAGTCAAATCCACCACCATCAGGCGAATTGCATGTACAAAACCTCCACAAACACAGTCTGCCGCCCTCGGACAGATCCATAATCTGCAAATTTGGCGTTTCCAATACAACTGAAGAATTGATCCGATCTGCCTCTCCTGCAGATCCACTTGAAGGTGAATTGGCGCAATCCTGAATGATAAACCCGCGCCATTGGCGCGATTAATGGTCTAACAGACGCGCCAGTTGGCCTTCCTGGCGATGTTGTCAGCGCGAAAAACGCCAATCCCCTTCTACTCAGAAAAAAGATATCTGAGTCTGAGCCAGGTGTTACTGCAGTCCACCTGCTCCTACGAGCACAAAGCTCCTGTGTACACACTGCCACCACCGGGCAAATTCGCCGACTTCATCTGCTTCCATCGAGCAGATCACAGAGCTCTGTTTCGCCACCACTGGGCAGGTCCGATCATGGAACCTCAAGCCACCACCGGGCAGATCCGATCTGCTACCACCGAGCTGATCAAGGATCTCAATTTGCCACCATCGGGCTACTCGTGTAGCCACTGAGGCTCTATAGATGGTTTCTGGTTCACCACTAACCGTCACATTACAGTGACAAAAGATGGTTTCAGGCTGACCACAAACCATTACAAAGTGGTTTTGAGATCACCACGAACTTTCAAATGCCTTAGCAAGGCTTAGATTTCAATATTGGAGTTTCTGATACATACAATGACTATTACAATATACTAGGAAGTCTATTCCACAAACCACACTAAAACAAAAAATCTACTTTGTTGTCCACCAGACATAGGCACTCACAGGCCCACGAAGAGAACACAATTTTTCCCTTCAATAACAATTTTCAAGCATACTGCCTCATGCTTGCTTCCAATCTGCAACAGGATCTCGATTATCCCGCAATTTCTGCTGTAGCTCCAATTGATGTCGTTTTCACGTCAAGGTCACCATTCCCTGCAAATTTGCTTAGTGTTGGAATGACCAGTTCCAACACACATTCAGCGTTGTGACAATAGTTGGTCAGACCAAAGTCACTTCATAAAATACCATGACATGAAATACTAATTATGAAAAAAACAACAGCATTAGCCCCAAAATCAACACGATATACACCAGGCATCATTGACAATGCTCTTGCAAGTTCTACACCGTATTTAACCTGCTAGCGTATATCAGAATCTCTACTTGATTGTCATGGGAGGAAAATACAATCTTGTCGTCTCCCAATCCCAAACTCTGCATGATTTGCCACTGATACTTTGCAGCGCCTTTCTTCGCGGCGGCTTTGGACCTCTTTCTCTTAAATTTATCAGGGCTGCATTCTGTGAGAGAGCGGGGTCAGCAGCAAGCGGCCGTATGGTCTGTAGAGCTTAGAAATTCCGGGGATCCAATCTCGCCTGCACTATTATACTACATTGTAAAGAGGTCGATCAAGAATGGGGTTCAACAGCAGATTGTGTCTTGGAATAGTTTTCTGGTTATGCATTCAATTTTCTTGTTGCAGAGCTCATGATCGAGTAGTGGTGGGAGACCAGGTTTCAGCAACTGAGACAGGCACTATCGGCGTGGCTTTGGCAGCTAAAAACTCCACAAAATCAGTACCACCCGTAGCCAGCCCTAAACCCTCTAAGACCGCGAGCGATGCCCCCCGCCGAAGCCCCGAATCCGCAACCAACTTCCACAGCCCCGCCCGCTGAAACTCCCACCTCTGTTCCGCCGTCCCCAAGCTCAGCCTCCCCGCCATCTAAGGCCCCGCTGGAGTCAAAAGTCAAAAGCCCTCCTCTTCCTCCAGCTCAGGCTCCGGCAGCCACGCTGCCAGTTGAAGCACCGGCTCCGGCAAAACATAAAAATCACACACAGGCTCCAGCTCCAGCTCCAGCTCCTTCGAAACACAAAAATGACACAGAGTCTCCGGCTCCGGAACCTTCGCAGCACAAAAAACCCACACGAGTTCCTGCTCCAGCTTCATCAAAGAACAAAACATACGCAAAGGCTCCAGCTCCGGCTCCTCCCAAACATAAAAGGCTAGTAGAAGCCCCAGCCCCGGCCAAACACAAAAGGCCAGTAGAAACCCCCGCTCTGGCTGTCGAGGAGACTCTAACTCCAGCGCCTGCACCGGCAAAACACAAGAAGAAACCCAAAGGCCCCGAGAAGAAGAAGAAGAAACGTCGCCATGCTCCCGCCCCGGCTCCTGTATTGAGCCCACCAGCTCCTCCCCGCCTTCAGCCTCTTCGTCAATATTCGGAAACACAGGGGGATTCCCAAACTGATGAATCTCCCTATTGAGCTTATCGGCGGAGGCCTTGATGGGCATTCTAGTGCATTGAATGCCAAAGGGGAATAGAACATTGCGACCAATATAAAATTACAAAATACAGCAGTTGTAAATGGTAAAGATTCAGCCAAGATCAAGATTAAAATTGTCCTGCCCTGATGTCTTGAACCCCTCGTGGCTTCCTTTTAATCCTCGCGATATTGCTCGCGAAGGCGCCGAGTATTCCTCTTCAGGCTTCTCGATCCGCTCAATAATTTGCAGCGTTTCAGGGCCATTAGATACATCTCTCGCACCCAGGTCGGGCTTCCCGATCCGCTGAATAGAGGGCAGAGCTTCAGGGTTCGTTGGGTTGAGCTGATATATTTGCGGATCGAATTCCCGACAGCTTTACCCACTGCAGTGGTGGGGATCAGGCGGGCGTCGGCAATGATCCCTTCGTCATCAAACACGGCATTAGCAAGAATCGGTCCCACACCTCCAGCTTCAGTGACCACGCCCCCCTTGGCCATCCTGTCATTTCCCCCACGCTCACACAACACGATCTTGCCTTTGACGACCTTGGGATCCAACGACCCCTCCGTGCACATAGCAGACGACGATGTGTTACCAGTTCAAGCCCTTTGCACTGTACAATGACACGCCACTGATGACCGCCCCGTTGCCCAGGCGGACATTGGCGGGGAATTCACGATCGAGAGCCGGCCCCCACTGTGGTGATCCAAGGGGCAACGTTTGACACCGTCGGAGCACCGGGGCCATCGTTTCCCGCTAACGCAGAGACGAACACCCCCCGCTTCACCACCTGGAAGGTGCCAATCGCAAAACCATCTTCATTATAAGGACGGCCGGTCCTCCGATCGACAGAGAAAGAACGTTTACTCCGTCGTCTACCGCCTTGTCGAGAGTAGAGAGTATGTCTGATCCCAACAAACCTTATAGACCGCAATACGTGCCTCGGGTGCTATTCCTTTCGCAATTCGATTCGCGTACCCCAACGTGTTGGCTCCGTCAACGAATCGTCCCGCGGAGGTGGAGGCAGTGTGAGTGATATGGCCGTTCGAATCCCACGCTGAAGGGATCTCCAGTGTGCCGTTCAGGGGACCGTTCACCGCTACGTATCCTTCGTACAAAAAACGCGCTCCCACCAGCTTCCGATTGCAGAGAGTCCTGGGGAACCTATCCACCTCACGCAGCAACGATCCCGACCTCCTCCATGGCCGTCGAGCTCATTCAACACCGTCGAGCTCCATCAAATCACAAGCTCGGCGCTTTTTGGGCCACAAACAAATTCAACAATGCTGTAATTAAAATCTTCAATCGTCGCAGCGTTAAGCTTGAATAATTTATCTTCATCATTGGATGCTCGAACCTCCAAGCAGAAAAAAAAAAAAAAAAAATAAATAAATAAAAATAAAAATAAAAATAAAAAATTCAACGCTGGAATCCCACGTCCCTCAAATTCTCAGTTTCACTCAAATCGCAGGCGCAGAAACCTCACATTAAATTACAGAAGGACAGCGGATGATGGACAAACAAATATTCTATTCAGCCCAGGAGCAGCCCAGCCCACGAGGGGCTAGGCCCTAAGGCTCTGATACCAAGATAAAATTAGCTCAATCAATAATATATTCTAATAATTTGAATGAGAGAAATTACATACATATTTATGCAATTAATAGTCTCAAGATAAGAATTATATCTTGGACGTACACTAGTGTGGTTGAGAGATTGTCTCAACCACCCACTAAACTAGAGAAAACTAAATCCCTATAATGTAGGAACAAACTCCTCAAATGGAGAATTATAACAATAGACAAGTAGGAATTAATAATTTCCAACTAAGAATTGTGTCACAAGTTCACCATTAACACGGACAAGTGGATACCCTGGCTCTAAATGCATATTGTGAGTAGGACCTCTAGGCACCACGGATTTTATTACATGAATTCTTGTCTCCACAGTAAAAGCCTCTCCCACTAATTGTTCAGTCTCCCACCCCAGCGGACAATCCACTGTCTGGGAGAATGATTCATCAAAGTCTTGGAAAATACTCCGCCCTTAGTTGATGGTCGATTCTGAGAATTGGCCAGCCACCCCGGGCAGGTGGCCAGGCTGCCTGGGTGGCGCGGGGTGGGCATGAAAAGCCTCTCTCACTAATTGTTCAGTCTCCCACCCTGGCAGACAGATTGTCTGGGAGAATGGAAAAAGCCTTTCTCACTAATGGTTCAGTCTCCCACCCTGGCGGACAATCCACTGTCTAGGAGAATGATTCATCAAAAGTCTTGGAAAATACTCCGCCCTTAGTTGATGGCTGATTCTGAGAATTGTCCAGCCACCCCAGAGGGGCGGCCCGGCCGCCCGCTTGGGGTGTCTGGTCGATTCTCAGAATCGGCCATCAACTAAGGGCGGAGTATTTTCCAAAACTTTTGATGAATCATTCTCCACACTAACAAATTATGTGCCTAATGATACCTGTGATTGGGCCGTTGTATCTTTCTCATCATGAAAAATGGAAAGAGATGTAACTGACGAGGTAGGCCTTTTTTTTCCAGAATCCACTCAGATCATCATGAGTGTAGAGTTGAGGCTCTGAATACCATTCATGCCTGTCAATAGTGACAAGAGCGGAAGTACTTGGATAACCATCTTCGTATGTCACAAATTCCAACATCTTCTGTTAGTGATCTTTCTGTGTCTAATTCTGTTAGTAATTTAAAATTTATTTATCCGAAATATGTCAATACCTAAAATTTATTTATCGGAAATATGTACGATAATATTTTGAATTGAATCTATGATTTTCACATCCTTCACACGCTAACCGCCCCTCTGGGGTGGCTGGACAATTCTCAGAATCGGCCATCAACTAAGGGCGGAGTATTTTCCAAGACTTTTGATGAATCATTCTCCACACTAACAAATTATGTGCCTAATGATACCTGTGATTGGGCCGTTGTATCTTTCTCATCATGAAAAATGGAAAGAGATGTAACTGACGAGGTAGGCCTTTTTTTTCCAGAATCCACTCAGATCATCATGAGTGTAGAGTTGAGGCTCTGAATACCATTCATGCCTGTCAATAGTGACAAGAGCGGAAGTACTTGGATAACCATCTTCGTATGTCACAAATTCCAACATCTTCTGTTAGTGATCTTTCTGTGTCTAATTCTGTTAGTAATTTAAAATTTATTTATCCGAAATATGTCAATACTTAAAATTTATTTATCGGAAATATGTACGATAATATTTTGAATTGAATCTATGATTTTCACATCCTTCACACGCTAACATTTTTATTTTTGCAATTGTTCCTTATTCCTATAATTGAGCAATGTTCGTTTTTCAACACTTCCTTTTTTAGTTTTAATATGAGCTACCTTTGAAAACTTCGAATAACTATAGTTGGAGGTCACCAATTCAAGCCTTCGAGCCATCAAAAGATTTTCCAAAGTTTTAATTACTTGCTTATCGTGCCCTTGAAATTTCTATAAGAGAAGCAACCACCTAACTCTAAAATTGCCTCGTACATTTTGATAAGCTTTGAGGATTTAAATCTCAACCGGATCATGCCTTACCATAGGTCCCATTTCTCAAAGTTACAGATTTAGAATTTTGACTAAAACAATACTCGTGATTTGGAAAATGGAAAAACAATAGTGAAGATATGGCAAATTTATGAAATCACTTTGTTATAATGCGTGTCAATATATAATTTCGACATGTATATATACAATCACTATTTAGAGTGTTTGATATATGACAAGAGGATACTTAGGATATGGTTTCAAAGCTATAATTTAAATGTTTTTGAGAAATTTGGTAAAATGATAGGATGAAATTTAGGAGAAATAGAGTAAATATGTATTGAATCTATCGTTGTCATATCCTTCACATCAAACATTAAAAATAAATAACTTTAAATAATTATATTTGGTTCTATCTTTTAAATCTTAAAATTAAAATTTAAAGAAATATGTATCTATTATGTTCTTAGTTGCATGTTTACATACGTAATGTCACTTTAATGGTCCACATTTAATAGTTTATATATATTTTTACATCATTGCTGAGGAAGTGAGAGTCAGTAAACACATTTAATAAGCTATATATATTTTTATATCATTGCTGAGGAAAGTGAGACTTGGTTGATGTTTATTGGTGTGTAATCTATTTATTAATTGGGTTTAGCTAGAGTGATTGTGGAATGGAATGCTATTCTCCCTCAATTTATATTTGATAAGTGACACGTTGAGCTCATAAAAAAAAAATGTAATCCATATAAATGAGGATCACTTTAAAGAGTGTAGATATAGATGTCTCAAATTTATCATATGTTAATATTGAAAAAATAGAATTAGCGTCCATTCCAAAACCTATTTATAATCACATTCGAAGTATATGAAACATAAAGTTGAATATTGCATAATTATAAGTACATTATGCATAGGATAAATTAAAACAACAAAATCAATTATACAAGTGACCATTACATAGATTTGTAGTGGAAACCATTAACACAAACAATGCTCTGTTTTCTTTACAAAAATAGTCTCATGATCAAGTGGAGCACTCAATTGAAGATTAGGGTTTTCCTTCCTTCTTATAGGCTTCTTTCTTTCGTTTGAGTTATTGC
Source organism: Pinus taeda (assembly GCA_000404065.3). NCBI lineage: Eukaryota > Viridiplantae > Streptophyta > Pinopsida > Pinales > Pinaceae > Pinus > Pinus taeda. The sequence continues at coordinate 49,813 of APFE031168516.1, read as the reverse complement.
TTGGCAATTGCCTCATCCTCCAAGAGTAAGTCTCTAACTTGGAAATCATATTTAATATAAGGGAATTAATTGCACAACCCGTTGGCCATATCTCATCACCATACGAGTGTGGGTGCTAAGAAAATAACCAATTGTTAACCCTCATCACCATGAAGGTGCATTGAAGTTGGGGAGCTACTAAAATACAACATTGAAGTGCATTTTTCCTTCTCCTATTTTATGCAAGGTGGGGAGGGCGTGAGGGGGTGGGCTAGTAGGACAGGTAGGGTGAGGGCCAGGTAGGGCGAGGGGGGCATGAGCGGGTGGGCAGGTAGGGTGAGGGTTGGGTAGGGGAGGGTGGAGTTGTGCGTGAGGGGGTATGGTGCGGGGGTTGGGGGAGTGGTGGCGCGAGGGGTGGGAGGACAGTGAGGGGAGGGCGCACGAGTGGGGTAGAGGCGTGGGGGGTGCAGGGGGGTAGGTGAGAGGGGGCAAGGGGGACGGGTAGAGTAGGGTAGGGTGTGTGGGAGGGGGTAATAGCGTGGATGAATGGGGAGCGGGTGGACAGACGAGTTATAGCCGATTGCGGTGGGGGAGAAGGGGATGGGCGCATGGGGTGAGGGGTGGTGCGGAGCAGAGTGCGGGGTTGTGGGTGGAGGGGGGAGGGGGTAGGTAGGGTAGGGGAGATAGGGAGGGGGAGCAGGCAGGGTGAGGATGGGGGGGAGAGTCGCAATGACGATGTGCGGGTGGGGCGGAGGAGGGAGAGCGGTGGGGTGAGGGGAAGTAGGGGTGTCGCAGGGGGTAGAGGCGGGGGGCTGGTTGGGGAGCCAAGTGGGGTGCAGGGCCTGCTGGTGGAGGAGGGTGGGTCGTAGGCGGGGGGCGGTCGGGGGGGGGTTGTTATGCGTTCAATGTTTGTAATATGTGATTTTCGCATTAATTTTTAAGTTAATCATTATTTTTTGAAAAAAAAATGATTATTATTATTTTTTTGACATGAAATTCAAAAAAAAAAACGATTATTTAACTATATTTAGTTAAAATTTTTGTATAAAAATTATGATTTTCGCATGTCAATTGTAGCAAAAAATTATCAAAACGTGTAGTTTTTTAGTTATATTTATGTTAAAAATGGCTATTTTTATGTCCATTGTTAAAAAATATTTTTTTTTAGAAACAATTATTCCTTATGGATTAAAAAATTAATTAATGATGTATAAATATGTAGAATATCGACCTTCATCTTTATATATGCAAAACAATAAAAACACACTACAAATAAAAAATAAAAATAAAATAAATATATATATATATATAAATAATATATAATATATATATAATATATATATAAGAAAATAACAACTCCAAAAATTATTAAATTTACAAAATAATTATTTACATTTCATACATTAGAAAACAAAAAAAAATAAAAAATAAAAAACCTTTTAAAAAAAGGGCCTGGTGTAGAATTACCACATTTTTAAATTAGCGTAAAAAACACTACCATTCTAAAATGCAATGTACATAAAAAAAATTATAGTGCCAAAAACTATGCTCTAAAAAACGTGTGTTCTACATCACCTCTTTTCAAAATTGGGTCACTTTTTTGCTATCTCTACAAAACGGGTAACATTTTTATTTTTGCAATTGTTCCTTATTCCTATAATTGAGCAATGTTCGTTTTTCAACACTTCCTTTTTTAGTTTTAATATGAGCTACCTTTGAAAACTTCGAATAACTATAGTTGGAGGTCACCAATTCAAGACTTCGAGCCATCAAAAGATTTTCCAAAGTTTTAATTACTTGCTTATCGTGCCCTTGAAATTTCTATAAGAGAAGCAACCACCTAACTCTAAAATTGCCTCGTACATTTTGATAAGCTTTGAGGATTTAAATCTCAACCGGATCATGCCTTACCATAGGTCCCATTTCTCAAAGTTACAAATTTAGAATTTTGACTAAAACAATACTCGTGATTTGGAAAATGGAAAAACAATAGTGAAGATATGGCAAATTTATAAAATCACTTTGTTATAATGCGTGTCAATATATAATTTCGACATGCATATATACAATCACTATTTAGAGTGTTTGATATATGACAAGAGGATACTTAGGATATGGTTTCAAAGCTATAATTTAAATGTTTTTAAGAAATTTGGTAAAATGATAGGATGAAATTTAGGAGAAATAGAGTAAATATGTATTGAATCTATCGTTGTCATATCCTTCACATCAAACATTAAAAATAAATAACCTTAAATAATTATATTTGGTTCTATTTTTTAAATCTTAAAATTAAAATTTAAAGAAATATGTATTTATTATGTTCTTAGTTGCATGTTTACATACGTAAGGTCACTTTAATGGTCCACATTTAATAGTTTATATATATTTTTACATCATTGCTGAGGAAAGTGAGACTTGGTTGATGTTTATTGGTGTGTAATCTATTTATTAATTGGGTTTAGCTAGAGTGATTGTGGAATGGAATGCTATTCTCCCTCAATTTATATTTGATAAGTGACACGTTGAGCTCATAAAAAAAAAATGTAATCCATATAAATGAGGATCACTTTAAAGAGTGTAGATATAGATGTCTCAAATTTATCATATGTTAATATTGAAAAAATAGAATTAGCGTCCATTCCAAAACCTATTTATAATCACATTCGAAGTATATGAAACATAAAGTTGAATATTGCATAATTATAAGTACATTATGCATAGGATAAATTAAAACAACAAAATCAATTATACAAGTGACCATTACATAGATTTGTAGTGGAAACCATTAACACAAACAATGCTCTGTTTTCTTTACAAAAATAGTCTCATGATCAAGTGGAGCACTCAATTGAAGATTAGGGTTTTCCTTCCTTTTTATAGGCTTGTTTATTTCGTTTGAGTTATTGCTTGGCAATTGCCTCATCCTCCAAGAGTAAGTCTCTAACTTGGAAATCATATTTAATATAAGGGAATTAATTGCACAACCCGTTGGCCATATCTCATCACCATACGAGTGTGGGTGCTAAGAAAATAACCAATTGTTAACCCTCATCACCATGAAGGTGCATTGAAGTTGGGGAGCTACTAAAATACAACATTGAAGTGCATTTTTCCTTCTCCTATTTTATGCAAGGTGGGGAGGGCGTGAGGGGATTCGTGGGCTAGTAGGACAGGTAGGGTGAGGGCCAGGTAGGGCGAGGGGGGCATGAGCGGGTGGGCAGGTAGGGTGAGGGTTGGGTAGGGGAGGGTGGAGTGGGGTGAGGGGGTAGGTGCGCGGGGGTTTGGGGAGGGTGCAGAGGGGTAGGGGAGGACAGTGAGGGGGAGGGCGGCGCGTGGGGTGAGGCGTGGGTGGGGTGACAGGGGGTGGTGAGAGGGGGAAGGGGGCGAGTAAGTAGGGTAGGGTGTGGTGGGGAAGGGGGCAGATAGGGTGGGGAGTGGGAGCGGGTGGATAGACCAGTTCACCGCCGATGCGGGTGGGGGAAAGGGGAGTGGCGCATGGGTGTAGGAGGTGGGCCGGGAGCAGAGTGGGGGGGGTGGTGAGAGGGGGGAGGGGTAGGTAGGGTAGGGGAGTGTGGGAGGGGGCAGGAAGGGTGAGGAGTGGGGGGAGAGAGTCGGGTGGCCTGCCGATTGCGGGTGGGCGGAGGAGGGAGGAGGGGTGGGGGAGGGGAGTAGGAGGTGTGAGGGGTAGGGAGGTGGCTGGTTGGGGGAGCGGTGGGGGTCAGGCGCTGGTGGTGAGGGAGGGGGGTGCGTAGGCCGGGGGCGGGACGGGGAGCGGGAAGGGGGGTTGTTATGCGTTCAATGTTTGTAATATGTGATTTTCGCATTAATTTTTAAGTTAATCATTATTTTTTGAAAAAAAAGTGATTATTATTATTTTTTGACATGAAATTCAAAAAAAAAAACGATTATTTAACTATTTTTAGTTAAAATTTTTGTATAAAAATTATGATTTTCGCATGTCAATTGTAGCAAAAAATTATCAAAACGTGTAGTTTTTTAGTTATGTTTATGTTAAAAATGGCTATTTTTATGTCCATTGTTAAAAAATATTTTTTTTTAGAAACAATTATTCCTTATGGAGTAAAAAATTAATTAACGATGTATAAATATGTAGAATATCGACCTTCATCTTTATATATGCAAAACAATAAAAACATCCCTACAAATAAAAAAAAATTAAAAATATTATTATATATATATATATATATATATATATATATATAGATATATATATATATATATATAGATATATATATATATATGAAGAAAAATAACACTTTCAAAAAATTATTAAATTTACAAAATAATTATTTACATTTCATACGTTAGAAAAAAAAAAAAAATAAAAAATAAAAAACCTTTTTAAAAAAAGGGCCTGGTGTAGAATTACCACATTTTTAAATCAGCGTAAAAAACACTACCATTCTAAAACGCAATGTACATAAAAAAAAAAAATTATAGTGCCAAAAACTATGCTCTAAAAAACGTGTGTTCTACATCACCTCTTTTCAAAATTGGGTCACTTTTTTGCTATCTCTACAAAACGGGTAACAGTATGATTTCTCGTTTCAAAGTTTACATTGTTTGTATTTGAGATTGGGTGGTGGGATCACTTAGAAAGATGGATAGAATGATGTTTTTTAGGCCATTGGGCTATGGAGTCAAACAATAAGGAAGCAAAACTGGATTAACGCACTAAAGGGAATGTTCCAAGGGCAAGAAATCAGAGTGTTTTTCAGATCTTTAAGACAGAAGGGTGAAAGGGTTTTACTCAGGGTGAGAGAGTAGTTAGGGTTTCTCAGACCTGGATAATGAATGAGGAATGAATGGATAATCAAGATCAAAGGACAATTAAGAATCCTTCATCCTGGATATTCATGAAATCAATCTAAAGCAAGGAGCATTCAAGAATTCCTTAACTTAGATATCAATAGAAAACATTTAAATGTATAGTTGTTAATACAGAGTGCAATTAAACAAATTATTAAGTATTATTCCAATTATGAAATTTAGATTTAGAAACGCATTAAATATTATGAATCACTTGAGATAAATTACAATAAAAAAAGAGAATACTTCTCTAAAGTTCGCTCAACACATGAATCCTTGGAAATATCTTATCTTTATTCATCAATCCAGCTTGCTGGATCAACAAATGATACAATATCCTTCAAGGTATTATGATCAAAAAGTCTATAGAAATGTCTTAAAGAATCCACTTCAAAATACTTCAAATGAAGAAGTATTTATACAAATTCTAAACTGAAATATCTTTAAAAAAAAATCAAGATTGTTTTTACAAATATCTCAAACTGTTTTACATTAATAGAACTTAAATAAAGGACACTCAAAACTAATGAATCTATTTGGCACTATATTTATGGATTGATGGTGACACAGAAGAGAAATTTGAATTTGATAACAACTTGTAATTGATGATGAGGCTTCCAAGTCACTTACTACCTTCTTCCTTTGTGCATTCTGCCTTAGAAATTCTCCAAAATTAAGGTCTAGTGATACCTTTGTATATCTCAATCCGAGATCGATATGTAAAAAGTGAAAGAGGTTATTGTAGATAAGTATGTTATTGAGGCAAATGTCTCTCAGTTTCCCAAAGTTCATCTCCAGTTGTTCTCTACAGAAAGATATCAAAAAAAGAACTTTGCACAGTCTGGAAAATAGGTTTTGAAGATATGCATTTATCCCCCTTTTTGTAATACCTGTGTAAAAAGTGAGAAACTTTTTGTAGATTGGCCTTTTAGGAACACAAACCTCCCTCAGTTTCTCAAAATGCATCTAATTTTATTTTAACTTTTTTTACCTTTACTTTGGATAAACTTTATTGTTGCTGGTGAAACTGTTTTCATCTCTGTTTAACCCTTACTACCTCCATGTTTACTTTTATTGTTTACCTTGACTGCTCTATTTTTTCATCTATCTTCACTTTGATTTTTCAATCTAATACACTTTTACTGATATTCTTTCATCTGATACACTATTACTTTGATGACATGTCAATATCCTTTACTGTGTTTTTACTTTTACTATACATTTTAACTTTTTACCGTGTATTTCAATAGTAAATCATTTAGTCTTTTATATGTATCAGCATATGGTAATGGATATTGATCAACATTATGTATGTTTGATCTGTTTGTCTTTTGATTGTATGCTCTGTCTGGTTCCTTTGGTTTAATAGTCGATGTCTCTGTGTGAATGACTTCTTTCTCTTGAATGAAGGTTTTTAAATAGATTTCCTTTCGATTCTTGGAGTAAACAAGTTTTCTGACTAGTATCAAAACTGTTTATCGAAGATCCGGCCTTCTGCTAATTACCTACAAAATACAACAATTTGTTAATAAAACATATGTCTGTGAGAAGGTGACCAGAGGCCGTGTTGAAACTGGGAAGAACTGTGGACAGAGTCCGAAAGGTGTTCGGGAGGGAATCCATGGTGAAATCATGTCTCAGAGGCTCAGGGTGGCGCCAGAAGGGTTTGATAGGTTTCGCTGTGTAACTGAGTAAAAGGCATGAAAATGAGGGTTTACGAGGTTTTAATGGGTAATGGGTAAATTGGCACGAAATTTTATATATGAACAGTGAGTGGTTTCGGGTATAGCGAGGAGGCAGTATCGGAGGCCATCGCACCGTTTTATCGAGGAGGCAATATTTTGGCGAGGTCACCCGATCTACCTTAACGCTTGACACGTAGTAGAGGAGGGACTAGACAATACCACTTTATCGGGTGGGTAAATATTGGATATCTGGTGAACCCGATATGGCTGTGAACCGTTGGATTTGGGTGTTGAATATCAAACGACAGATCGGGTGACAGATTAGCATGGCTGAAATGGGCAAAGGTTTTGGGGGACTCGAGGCTTTAATCCATGGTGGTTTGTGATTATTTACGAGTTAAACATGGGATTAAATGATTGGATAGGGTTAATGAAGGGATTATCTTAACTTTACCAAGAATTGGTGAGTTAAGAGGGTTTTGTCAGGGGCATGGGATAAAAATATAGTTTATAGTTAAACTAAGGGTTGGGGTATTATATACGGGATTTATTTATATATGGGAAAAGGTATATCAGGAGCTATATTATTAAGTTAGAAATTAATATGAACTGAAATGAGCAGAGTGAAAATACTACTAAGAATAATGTAATATTTTCACTTTTCCTTTACATACACTTATACTTAGGATACAATATTTTTCTAGGTATTTTAAGTAAAATGGAATTTAACGTGGGGTTTTTTATTTTTCATCGGCAAATGGAGTTTAACCTTAGGAAAAGGGGTTTTATTAGGGTAATGAAGGGAAATGACTTTTATGAAGGGAATTCTAACACTTGATGTCCGTAAGTCATTAATATGAGGGTCTGGTCCCACCAAAAGTCAGAGAAATGCTCTGAGCCTTTATGACTTGAAGGATTTTTAGTACTAGAACATACTTGTGGATGGGGAAATTAGTAAGTATAGGGATTAATTGAATGAGGGGAAGTCAACTAAATCAACTTGTAAACCTTTGTTTTTGCTTTCTTAATTGCTCATGCACATTGAAACATATGATTAAGCATGATAAATGTGCTTTTGTCCAATCAACTTTATACTTCAACAACCTTTCTTCTACTTACCCATTACTTACCCTAACATTTTTTGTCACTTATTTGGGTGCAACTAAGCTAGCAGACCCTTTTCTTTCCTTTTTTTTATAAAACAAACTGTCTACTTCTAACCTTATATCTTCCAAGGGCTCAGATTAAATTGATGAGCTCCTTTTATTTTCTCTACCTATCTAATGATCTGCCAAGATTAAGTTTTTTGGTTAGATTTTATTCTCTAACTATAAACAAAAAATTCAAAGCATGAAATAGTCAAGATTAAGTATTTTGACTACCATGGCTTGTGGCATGTTTGATAAGCTGCACACAACCATTATTTGCAGAAGAAGTAAAATAGTAGTGGAATTTAGACTTGCACGCTTTCATGATCTGTTTTTGTGTTTGGGGTTCATATATTTTCATTTTTTGATCTTTTCTTATTCTTTTTGTCCTTTGATATTTCTTTTAGGACACACCCTCTTTACATTTTTTAATTTTTAATATGGAAAACATTTACAGAAAGCAAAGGTATGTACAATATTACAAGGCTTAACCTTAGCCAATTCAAAATTATGAATCCTATCACTATAGGACTCTAACAATTCCCTTCAAATTAGTGGATAATATCTTCAATTTATGAGCATCAGAAATATAGTCATACCCCCAACAGACAATGTCTAATTCAAAACAGAATGTTTCTAGCCTTCAGAAGAAAGACCATGGTAGTTAGGTAATGGTGTCAAAGGAATTTGCTTCATAGGTGCATCGCCTTTGATATCTCCAATTGGGAGTTCGATCGAAGAAGTTGCACGAGCCATGAATATCTTCCAATATTCACTTGGAATCTCAACAAGTTCTGTCTCTGATTGTTCTATAAAAGGCGATTAATTTTTTTTAACAACACTTCCCCAATCAAATGGTGTAGAGAATTCCCTCATGTCTTCTTCTTCTGAACTTACAATATTCAGTTCCTCAAATCCTCTACTTTCTATCTCTTCTTCACTGAATTGTGCTTCTGCTATTGGGGGAGGTTATGGTTGTGAAACTGACTACCCTCAAGATCTCATATGATATCTCACCCTAGCAAAAATTCATGACGATGCTCCTGACCAAACTTTTGAAATGTTCTCTTTGATGTAGGTAATTCTACCTAGATCTCTCCCTCTTCTTTTTAGGGGTCTTCATTTTCCCCTTTTCTTTGTGTCTCTGTTCAAGCAATCAAAAAATAAAAGGAAAACAATCAACAAAATCAAAAGATCAATACCTGGAGCGGGGTAAGAATATATGTCCCCAGGTCGAGAGAGTGACCCTTGAAAAGAAAGAAAAACAAACCAATCACAAAATACAAGCTTAGGACCTGAAACAAGGTTAAATAAAAAATTCCCTTCCAAGGGCGAGAGAGAGGTTCCTATGAAAAATAAAACAGAATAATCTAATGCTCAGGACGTGGACCAGGGTGAAAAATTGCCTCCCTAGGACGAGACATTAGTCTTATGGTCAATACTGGTTATCATTTGGCGCCTTCGAAAGCCTCCCTGACAACGGTGCTAAAATGTTGGCATTCAGATATGAATCATGCAACTTACCCACTTCCACATTAATTTTCAATTCGGGGCTTGACTAGTTATTTCAAGGCTATCATGAAAGGTATATGTAGGCCACAGCTTCCCTACCCAACATTGAACATTCAATTATAGACTTAATAATGTGTAACACCAAGCAATAAATGTAACAACAATAAGAGTAACAAGAAGTTAAGACTCACAACAACACATTGATAAATCATTCACAGCAATAAATAACTCAACATAAATAAACCTACATGAACATCTAATCGAACAACACCTAGTGAGGAGAGTGGGCCTAACTCCCTGATCAGGGTTGTGGCAAGATCAAGAAGCCACGAAATTCTCAGAAGATCAAAATTTCATTAATCAAAAGGACATTACAAAAGTATGTTGTTAAAGACTCATAATTAGCATATTTCTCTGGTGATATTAACGGTTCAATTTGATAGCCCAGTAACTATACCTATACAATTGATCAAACACTAACAACCCCTAGAATTACGGCAACTATCTACCTACAATTACATAGCGATTTCCAAGGTGAAACAAAATATAATATAGCATTGCGTTGGTTGAGAGATTGATCCACCATTGCAACTAATGTCCAAGGATAGAGTTGCCAGCTCGATGGTCACCATTTGTTTAGCCACGGTTTTGGACACCATTCCTCCAAATCTGCAAGAATAATTGAGTTAGCAAGCCTCTTAGGCAAATAATGCCCTACGATTATGCTTCATTAATTAATAATTCACATGGACATGACAAGAGGCATACTTGTGCTTCTTAGAATATAAATCAACCAACAATGGTATGAAATGGGTACAGGAAAGGGGTAAAAAGGCAGGTAAAAGGTATGCAAATTTAGCAACCAAAAAATTCCACGAGTGTTCTACACCTACACCATGAGGAATTTGAGTACCTCCTAGTCTCTTAGGATTTACCATTCATCCACAGTCTGATCCAGGGATCACTAGACCTTACACTAAGACATACTCTCCAGGATTTATGGTGCATTCCATCCCAAAATCACTCAGCCCAATGGACAGAAAATCCACCTCTCGCTTTATCGTATATCCCACCATTCACCTGCAAGGGTTCCTAGGCCCACTGAGGCACATAATTTGGCTTTATTGTAACCCATAGTCTAGTTCAGGGTTTACTAGGCTAGTGGCTTCATGCATCCTTAGTCTGGTTCAGGGACCACTACCACCATATGTTTGTCAATTCATAGATCCACCCACTTCGGCTTCGAATCCAATCTGACCATCCCACACAAACTGTATTAGAGAACCCATCTCATCAAAGCTATCAAGAAATGGAAAGGCTAGACTGAAAATATTATCACACTTGGAAAAACCCATGCCATGGTAGAAAATAAGCACATGCAATCCCATGCATGCCAAATCTAGCAAGGAAAATACAAATGCAAGTCGATACCTGCAATGAAGCCTATTGTAGCTGCTTGATCCCACCTTTACCTTCTTGATATTCTCTTCCTCTTACCTTATTTTCCTTTCTTACTCCAATGCCAAGTGCTCCAAGGAAACTCTAAGTGTCCAAGAGTATGAGAGAGAGAGAATAATGAAAGAACTCCAAAGCTAAATTGACCAAAGGTTACCAACTAATCCTCAGAATCCTTTTTATGAATGAGGCCTCTAGTTTCTTCGTTTTCCATTATTTTCCTTCATTTTCCTCCTCACATGCAACCTCTGACCTTTCACTTCCCTTTTCTCCTAATTTCCATTATTTCAATAAATAATTGTGCCAAAATTCCATTTTTCCTTTCCAAAGCCTTAGTCATTTCCTTTGCAAATTTCCTTAGCCATAAACAACCAAATGAACACGTCCTAGGATGTCTTGCCCAATATTCAGCTTGGAATAAGTGTCCCATTCATCCGTGGTTATTGTTTTTAACTTTATTACATGGAATTTTCACCAGGGCTATTACATTTTTAAGATTAATCCAATAGGTTTATGAATCCATTGGGTTTGTGATATTGATCCTAGGGCTTCTAATATCATATGTACAATTTATATTCCTATGATTTAATATTGAGCCAAGGATTTATAATATAAATCTTAGGGTTTATATTCCTATGACTTAATATTAATCATGGGGTTTAATGTTATTCATTTGGGTCTATAGTCCTTTGGGTTTTTAATATTAACCATCGTAGATCCATCTTAAGTACAGTTCCAACATGAGCCAAGAGGGATCAAATTTCTTCACGTGCAAACTTCTTTAGAGTGCAAAAAACAATGTGTTATTTTTCATTGTTTTAATTCTATTTTTGAATTCTATATAGAGTATATATGAGACCAAATAATTGTTTCAACCACAAAAACTAATTTTTTTATTCAAATGGTTTTTTTATTAATATATTTTTAATTATATATATTATTCATTGGTATTAAATATTTTATTGGTAACCCACATTTAATTTTTTTATATGTAACATTAAAATATTTGTTTTGAAAAATAATTTCTATATATCGATATATATGAAGTTGATATCAACATAAATTAGTTAACATAGATCTTCAAATAGTTTGTTTAAATATCCTATTGAAATGGTTTTTAAATATATAACATTTAAACATATTACTCACACAATTTTTTTACTTCTAATTACTTTGCAACATATTCATTTTTTTTAACTATAGATGACATTATTTTTCTATTTAGAGCATAATTTATTGTTTTTATTTTTACAAAGGGGCATGTGTGAACTCGACAGACAGACGGAATTACGACCTAAAATACCCCCCCATATTGGGTTGTAGAATGAGCCTCTCAGCTCAATCACTTGGGTTTATTAATCCCTTGGGTTTATAATATTTATCCTAAGGTTTAAAATATTGTTATTAGGGTTTACTATTTATTTTAGGGTTTATAATATTTATCTTAGGGTTTATGTCCCCTGAGTTTATAATATTTATCCATTGGGTTTGTCACAATTTTTGTCTCAGTATGATTATCAACCATGTTCATTCATGGTCCAACGACACATGGTGACAAATATTTTCTTAACATGAAAATTAAGCATCCTGAATGTAGAAATTATAATGTAGATTTGCAACTACTTATGAAGTTTTAATCAAAATCACAAGACACAAACCTACTCTACACTCTCTCTAGATATTAGTTCACAATTTAGAACAAAAATTTCAAACATGCAATAAGAAATGACACACATGCAACAAGTATTTTTCTTTGGGGAAAGAAATCTACTAAAAATCCTAATGCCTGCTTGCATTTATCAAAAGAATAGAGATGTACTATAATTGTTTTGTTAAACTAAGCACAACCCACAAGTGTGTAACTTATCTCTCTGCTCACTGAGAGGCTCTGACCCAAACTTAGTCAATTTCTTCCTCCACTGGAGCCCCTATTTCCTTGTGTTGTTCTTTGAGGAATTAGGCCAAATTCCTCAAATTGAATTGTGCAATTCCTTAGATTGATCCTCTGATAGAATGCAACAGTTGTACACTCAAGACTACTATACAATTGATGTTACACTTCCTTGGAATCTCCACCAAGTTTGGCAAACTCAAATTATATGCATTAACTAGCTATTTTGGGTTGATTGATCAATTAACTAGATGGTCATTGAGTTTGCATGAAGTCCCACTACACAACTTGACCTTCCACTAGTTCCTCGAATAGTTGGAACTAGTTTAACTAAAAATAACCTTAGATAAATTACCTGGATTGCTAAAAATTAGCAGTCACACATGCTTAAATGAACTCTAACTCCTCCAACACATATTTACTGAGTAAAATGGGTGACAGAAGCCATGTCACACAAGTTAAGGTCATACAAGTTGTTTTCTGATGTCGAAATTCGAATTTTCTCAATTTAATCAAGGCAAAATCAAATTGAGAATTTCTTGCTACATTTTTCAACACTCCCTCTCAACAACAAAGGGATTATCAACCACCCCTATCCTACATTCGTGGAACTCAAACTTCCCTCTTGACAAGGCCTTTGTAAAAATGTCAGCATCTTGTTCCTTTGTTGGAATGTACTACAACATCATTATTCGCCTCTACACATAATCTCGTAAATAGTGATACCAAATATCTATATGCTTGTATCGATCATGAAAAATAATATTGTCAGAGAGATTGATGCAAATCTGATTATCAAACTAGATCACATATGAATCCATCATCTGACCAAACAATCCAACAAGTATCTTTCTCATCAAGATCCCCTCACATGTCTATTTACTCTCAGCCATGTATTTTGGTTCTGTCGAGTTGAGTGCCACAGATCTTTGCTTCCTATTGTACCAAGAAAAAAATGCAGACTCAACACTGAAAATTCCACCTGATATACTTTTTCTCTCTTATCGGCTCCCCGCCCAATATGCATTTGTGAAGCCACACAACTTCACTCCCTCTGTCCATTTATACCATATTGCAAACTCGGTATTACGTTTGAGGTGTCGTAGAACACGCTTAGGTACAGTCCAAAATAATTTGGTCGGTCTAACCATAGCTTGCCTCAGTTGATTGACTGCATAGCACATATATGGTTTTATGTTCACAAGGTTTATCAATGAAGCCACTAGCTGTCGATAAATAGTAGCATCCACTTCCTCACCTGAAGTGGCATCCTCCTTCCTCTAGTTGTTCACTAGAGGTGTCTTCATGGATTTGAAATTATCCATGTGGAATATTTTTAGTATCTCATTTACATACTTGAATTGAGAGACAAACAGTTCCCCATCGCCTTGCCAAACTTCCAAGCTGAGGAAGTAGTGCATGAGTCCCATGTCCTTAATTTCAAATTCGATTGCAAGGTCCTCCTTGCAAGATCTTATCAGTTGTTCATCACCAATTAAAATCAATTCATCAACATATAAGTCAATAATCAATAATTTACCTTCTACCAACATATGATAGAGGTTTTCATCCACTTCACTTTTGGTGAAGCCCAAACCAGTGAGATAGTTATCGATCTTAGAGTGCCAAGAATGGGGTGCTTGCTTGAGACTGTACATCTCTCTCTTGAGTGTACACACATGAGTCTCTCAATCAAAAGTCTTGAAGCCTTCAAGTTCCTCGATGTACAAATCCTCCTCAATAACTCCAATGAGGAATGTTGGTTTTAAATCCATCTGGTGGATATTCCACCCCATCTATGTAGCCAGAGTAAGAATTGATCTGATGGATGAGTACCTTTCTATAGGAGCAAAGGTATCCTCATAGTCAATCCCTTCAACTTGACAGTACCCCTTGGCCACAACTATGGCATTCTATTTCTCTATGCTTTTGTCTGCTACCTGCTTTACCTTGAAGATCCATCGCGAACCCACAACTAATTTATCTATTGGCCTTGGGACCACTTCCCAAACACTATTATTTACAATGGATCTTTATTCCTCCACCATTGCATCAACCCATACAGGTTTTTATACTACTTCCTCGAATGAGGATGCCTTAGTCTCTATAAGTTCAGTCATTAGAGCCATGTAGCCAATGTACCAATTTGGAGACCTTCTCCACCTACGCTGATTTGAAGGAGCACCCACATTCTCCCCACATCTTGCAGAAGTCTCTAAGATTCCCTAGTTATTTTCTTATCTTCTTTATATTGTCCAGCTTGAGTGGTTGTCTCCACTATCTGCTCCTCAATTTGTGGCTACTACACAACTTCTTGAGGTTCCTCCTTTGGAACTAAAAACTCCTCTTCTCCTGGGATCTAAAGCTCCCTCTCAAGGAAGCACTACATCACTTTCTCCTCATTAAATTTTGCATCCCTTTGAACAACTGCCATTCTGAGGGATGGAAAGTACACACAATATCTATGTAACCCACAAGAACCCACACTTCTATTGTCTTCTCTAGCTTCTTCCATGATTCATTGGAGACATCGTAGTATATAGAGGCTCAAAAAATTCTGAAGTGTGACATGTCTGGCTTTCTCCCCGAGAAATCCTCCTCTGGTGTAATCATGCCTAGAATCTGATGAGGACTACGATTATGAAAATACACTGTTGTGTTGCATGCCTCAACCCACAAATGCAGAGGTAGGACTTGGTCATGCAACATCGCCCTTGTTTCTCCCACAATGCTACGGTTCTTTCTCTGAGCCACCTCGTTTTGCTGTGGGTTATGGGGTGTTGTCAACTCCCATCAAATTCCTTCTTTTTGTACATTTTTTTTAAATTCGTTCGAAACATACTCACCTCCATTATCACTCCTTATATCCTCCACCTTGTTGCTGGTTTCTTTCTCAACCAATGCCTTGAACTCTACACACTTGGAGAATGTCTCCTCTTTCTTCCACATGAAGAAGATCCAACACGTCCGTTAGAAGTCATCAATAAAAATGACAAAACATTTTTTCCTTTCAATGGAGGTTGTCGAGAAAGGTCCATAGACATCAGAGGATACCATTTCTAGGACTAGATGTGCCTTGTTGTCTCGATCATGCAAAGTGGATTTTGTGTACTTCCTTAAAGTACATCTTTTGCATACATATTGTGTCTTATGTTCTCCTTTGGTGAGGACTGTTGTGATATGTTGCATAATCTTCAAGGCACCATGATGAAAATGGCCAAGTATGTTGTGCCAAAGTTTGCTGACATCGTGGCTCTGCACCTTCTCCGCCTTAGTGCTTAATGCAACACAACCCTCCACATCTAGATTATACAAGTTCTTCTCAAATGTTATTGTGTTTTCTTTTCGAATGTGTACGAAAATAAACCACTTTAGGCTGTGGATGGAAAACAACCCTAACAGTGAAAATGGCTGCTAAACATTGTAGATCTGTAGCAAATGATAGAAACAAAACCTGCCAAATCCCTAATCTATGCCACAATTATAGTTAAATAGCAAAATAGAATAGTAAAATAAGTGCAAGTAACTCCAATAATCCAATGGAAAATAGATATATAAAGACTATATTTGATTAAACAACACCTGTGAAGGGAACAAATAATGTTACCAGTCCCCCTCTATGGGATGGGTTCTTGGCTATCCTCAAATGTCTTAAGCTTTTGTAGAGTTTCTCTCCTCTATAATGTGTAAAACCCAACAAATAAAATGTTTAAGTTCAGTGAGAACTCAAATGGAAAAGAAAAATGGTGTGTCACGGTGATAAAAATCAGAGTTACAATAGTGAGTGCAACAATGAAAATAATCGAAAGTGAATAACGAATGTAAAACATTTCTATTTATAACAAAATATTAGGTTATCCTCGAATAATAAGCAATAATAAAATATTATTAACCCCATTCTAGAAACAACCATTTGGAATATTTTATTATATTTGGTTAGAGGGAAAAAGTATTTAAACTTTTATTTAGAAATAATAAATAAATAAATGATTTATTTATCATTTCAAGAAATATGGTTAAGGAATAATAAACAGATAATGATTTATTTAATTATTCCTAAGGGATTTGGTCAGAATTGACAAGGAATAATAACTAATTAGTGATTAATTAATTATTCCTAGAGAAAAATAAGATAATTAATCATTTATTTATTTATTTCTCATAATTGGGTGAAATGTGACAAGGAATATTAATTAAACAAGGGTTTAATTAATTATTCCTAGAAGATAATTAAACAAATAGTGATTTATTTAATTATTCTTCATGGGTTTAATTATAAATGACTTAACAAATGTGGTTTATTAAGTAATTTATCACAGTGAAAGCAATTTTACTATGGAAAAATTGGCTCTACATGGTGTACTTCCATCCATCTAGTAAATTTTGGCTAGATGATCAATTTTTTGTGATAACAGATTGCCCCTAAACGTATGAGTGTTAGGAGAAAAACATATGACCGAAGTACATTGTAAGGACATAATCACTAGACAACGAGATGGAGTCAGAGAGAGAGAGAGAGAGAGAGACCAATGGAGCTGAAGCGAAATAGGATAGTGACAAAGGGGGCGAGACCAATGCAAGTATTCTTTTATGTTGTGGTACCAGATATTAGTGAGGCGGGAGAGGTATACCTATACTCGCCGAGATAACTTAGTACAAAAATAATGATGTGCACAGTAACATGAAACTGAGCAGTAACATACATGTTGAATGGTACATGACGTGTAAGCATAAATGAGCTAGAAAATAATAAAATGTCTCATGTATACATACTGCACCTGGAAAAACATGATCAAAGACTAAATTCAATAATATCTGAGTACATTAGATATAATGGCCCTTCCCTCAAGAAATGGGTGGGAGGGAGGGTAGAACAACCAAAGAAGCCCTGTTGAAAAGGAAGGGCTCTACAAAACTAAATGGATCATCTAAAGGAGATGTGCATGCTATGGACACTGCAAGCGGCAAGAAACGAACCCATCAAATTTGCGGAACTGCATCTGAGGTTGTAGTATAATAGGAAGGCATTCAGGCATGTGGAGGGCTACCTGAAGGGCCACCTCCTCATGAGGTCTAAAACATCTCACACACACCCTGGAATCACTCGTACAATCTATTTCATCACTAGAGCATCAAGTGTATGAATCACGAACATGAAATAGTCAAGTCAAAGGGCAATTATGATTCCCTTTTCTTGATCTAAGGTGCCAAACAAGAGGGGAAGCTGGAACCAAGATACATCGCCCTCTAGGTCGTTCTTCTGGAATAGATGTGCGGATGTTGACAGAATAGAGACCACCAAAGGTGAGGAAATGGGGATCCTCAACTAAGGCATGAGGGAAAATAGTAATGTGACTCATGGACTGACACCAAGGAAAATGGAGAAAATGGGACTAAGGGACAAACATACAACTTCCCTTGTCAAAGAATAAAGTGCATGGTTTACCTGGCAGCGATTGACTCGAATCCCGAGGGGATGGTGGATAGTATGACTGAAATCCAAAATGGGAAACATGGTATGAATGGTATGGAAAGATGGATGGAATACTATGACATCGTATGATGGGATGCGAAACAAACTCCATGGATGCAAAGGTAACTCATCGTGGATGCTCTGAACAAGGGTGACTCGATGATGCTTCCACACAGAATAGGCCAAGTGGGGACCATGAAAACATGAGAAAATGATGGTTGCTCATGACAAAAATCGACACATGAGAGGACAAGTGCCAAGGGAAGGTCACCCTCAAAGTACAAGTGTTGATTATGAAGAAATTCAATTTTGAGAGGTGACGAAGTGACCCTTATTGAAAAAATGACTTCCTGGTGAAGTGTCAAATCATCAAAAACTAAGTGAGAACTGCTACAATACTCAGTGAGATATTTCCAATGGTTCTTACGGTTTGTCAGATGGAGCTACATTCTGGTCGCAATGTGCAAGAGAAAAAATGTGGGTTTTTCCCTAAAAGGACGTTTTCCCTCCAATTTGAGAGGAGGAGAAAGCCCTAAAACTTGTGTAGATCATAACAGACAAACTGACCATTAGAAGTGGGATCTGCAACTTTTAGGCAAGTGTCCTTACTTGTATAAAGGTGGCCTTAATTCTTCTTGGAATGATGGTTCCTGGTGAAGAATTAAGGGAAGAGGAAAATGAGAATGAACCACTGCAGGAGCTCTAGAATCATACATACCCACTAAGTCAAGCATGGGGACTATGTGGTAAAGGTGGCATGACATAGAGTAGACTATTTGAAGATACGATATCAAATGTCTACGATATGTGATGTGAATATGGCTCGCCGGAGTTTTCGGTAGGACAAACTATCCAAGGAATGTGAGGATAATCGACAATACCTAGATTCGGTGGGATCTAGGCCAAGACTTATGTTAATGAATTGGGAAGATGGCTAGGGAAAAACCATCATGCCCCCAAGCATGGGATATTTCCCACAAACATATGTGATGGAGGGGACTGATCTGGTATGCAAAGGTGGGAATGATGCTCCCTAGCAGGATGATTTTGTGGAATGCCATTGTGTTTTGAGTGCTCGAAAAAGGGATTCAAGCATCTCATCCTAACTTGGCACGAGATCCTCTAAAGGATGATAAGGAGATTTAGGGGCCTATGTGCCCCCCAATATGTTATGGGCATACTGGATGTATTTAGAGTGGTGGAATCCAAATATGGAAGGACATATGCATGATGGCGAATATTGTCCCAAGGATAGTCAGGGGTAGCCATGGCTTCCTGATGTCCTTGTTAGAATGGAAGATGGGAGGGTGGGAGAAATATTGACTACATGATGTGGCAGTGCTACCAGGTGTTAAGAAATTTACTGCATAACATAAATAATTATTGAGAGGAATAAATATAAAAATAACTAGCGACAACCATAAACACATAAACACAAATATTTATCCGGGAAAACCCCAAATCCGGGGAAGAAACCAACCTAATAAGATCTTATTAGAATTGGCCAAAACCCTTGCCAATCCGACCAAGTGAGCCTTCACCACTCACCTCCAGGTCTTACATTACAATGAAGTCCTTCCAACCTTTTATAATCTCCATTACATATAATACCACGGGCATAATACTATGGGTGCACAATACCATGTGCCCCAAAACCATCACTTGTTTAACCTGGTCAACTTTGACTCTATCCCGAGTCAAGTTTACCTAATAGGCACTGCTGGAATTCTCATGCTCAATGCCAGAAATGTGGTTTTCATGGACGATGAGTGTATTCTTGAAGAGCAGTAAGGCTGAGAACGGACATTGTCAAAGGTGGTGATCGTCGAGAATGAAAGACTCGGAAAATGTCCAAGATTTCAGAAATGACATGATTAATAGAAGTTTTTGCTTTTGTGCGGCATGTGGCTTTGGTGATAACATATTCCATGGGAGGTTCATGGAGTGTTTCTTGATGGAGAAAGAGAATAACATTGGTGACACTGCCGAGACTTAGTGATCAGCAGTAATAAGACGTTGGTCCGAGAGGGTCATAAATGAAGCCTAGATGTGCAAGCAGAGACATTGGTGGTCTGCAACGTCCGAGGGAAATTTGGTAGGCAACAAGACCAATGCCATCATTGTAGGAGGTTTTAATAAATAAATAAATAAATCTACGAGGTTTTCATCGGGCTCACAGTTGGAGTAGTTTGATAGAAGTTTTTGAGCAAATGAAATTGAGAGAGGATGGATCAGAATCGCAACAGCAATAAAAAAAAATAAAAATTAATGAAGTCAAATTATTGCATGTAAATGGGCATAATACAGTAAGAACTGGTAAGGCATGTGTACCCCTCGGTGATCACCGGTAAAGTCTGGGTTAGACCTAGGTGATAGGGGGGATGTCGGGTTAACAATACCCCGGGTAAAAACTCTGAGGGGGGCAAGAGCTAAAGTGAGCGAGATTGTCTCACTTAGCAAGTTTGGCTGGAGTTAGTCAAGGAACCCCTAGTCAATCTTAAGGGGGGACTATGCATCATCCTGAGAAATAAGGTTCACATACACATCATATGGAATGGTAGACAATGAACTAGCAGATGGAAAATCTATCGATATTGAGAACAGGGCTTCTGACAAAGGAGTATCAATAAAAGTGTGTGCAGAAACCTAAAAAAGGTTTTCCTACGAGGAACTCAAGGATGACGGCAAGTAAATGATATGGACCGTGGATTCCATCATCTCAACATCAAGGGGAGGGATCACGATGGTGGGACCAAAGTCCCCCTGTGTTGGTGTACTAGTGGTACTAGAATCCACGACTAGAGGAGTAGGTGATTTGTGCACAATGTTTTGAGTTTCTTGGTTGGTCCTGGTAAGGTCACTTGGACCTCATGGATATTTGATTCAAGGAATGTTTCATGAACCAAAGGTTTGAGACGAGGATGCTGAGGACAGTTATTGGTGGCATGCTCAACAACATCACACATAGTGCATGAAGGTGTCGGCTCTGGAGCTTCAGGAGCTGGAGGTGCTTGGGAGCCTTATCCTTATGTTCTTTCCTCTTGGCTTTGCTCCTTTGTTTAGATTCTTTGGCAATAGGAGTGGGTTCCTATTGAGGTTACGGTGGAACTGAAGCAGTGATAGGGGTCGTAGGGATTAGTTGAAATGGGGTCGAAGCATGATATTGTCTGAGCTGAATAGGCAGAGTGTTCGCTGGGGGATCGATGTACCAGAATGGGATCCCCAAAGTCATATTAGGGAGAACCAATGAAGCCATAATAGGGATATAAAATATTCCCGGAGGAGGAAACAAGAAAGGTATTTTTCCTGTAGGGTAATGTCCCATCGGAACATCCCCTGGATGGTTGAGACCTAGAGGAATAGTTCCTAGTGGGAAAAAAGGGGAGTCACCCACAAAAGGAGGAGGTCCTGGGGGGTGGATCAGAATGGCTCAAATGAGATTGTAACAGTAGGGTGCTGAGGAGCTGGTTGTTGCTCAAATGTACCAAACTACTTGTGAGAAGCCCATGATGCTTGTAACATGCAAACACTTAAAGAGCTAGGCTCGGATATGGGAGGGGGAGGAATGGGGAAAGCACCTAATAATGAGGAATCTTTGTAGACTCCGGGTGAAACACCGATGAGAGGGGTAGAAGACTTCTTGTCGGACATCAATGAGATAATGGACTTAGGGGGGTAAAGGATGATGGCTCATAGTATGTCAACTGATCGATGGTGACAATATTCTCTTCATGGGGGAAGCACATATTGAGGAAAACCATAGACGTGATGGCTGACATGGAATAACTGTAACTACAGCCCCAGAGAATGTTGTAATCTAGAGGGGAATCAATAACCTAGATGTCTACATGGACAGTCTTTCCCACAAGAGTCATTGGACAATTGTGATACATGTCGAGGGGCTGGGAAGAGTGACCTTCCCAAGCACGCAAAGTGATGGTGGATGGGGACAATTTAGGTGACTTGAGTTGCTTCCAAATAGAAATGGACATCACACAGGTGGATGCATCTTTGTCAATAATGCATCAGGAGATGATGGCATTACAGACTTGGACTAGCATCTAGAAAGAAACGGATGGAGGTAATGGAGGATGTTCTGACATATCAACAGGAAAGACAATAAAATGATCATTGGAAGGATCTACTACACCTAAAACAGTAAGGAGAGCTTTATTTTGATATGGGCACGACTAGAGCACCTCCATCATCGACATGGAAGTAGGTGATTGTGCCAATTCATCTACTATATTGTATGTATGGGAAGCTCGGTTAGAAGTTGCGTTACGGCATAATGGTTGCTTTGGGATCTTAGTAATTGACTCAACTTTAGGTTGAGGGATATGTAGTGTACCATTTGGTGTCATAAGAGGCACACTGGATGCTTTTTTTTTGGACTCAATGGCAGAGGAAGTCGATGGCTTGTCATATTGACGCGACCGAGTTTGCAAGTTGACATCAGAAGTATTGACCTCATCAGAATTCATCATGAGGATCTGGTAGTAACCAGGACCAGAAGGTTGGGGAAGATGGGTTTTTTGACCTTGTTTAGGTTGAGCAACAATAAATCCTTACTGAGGGAAAGGATTTGTGAGAATGACTAGTTGACATGGAGCAGGATTCTGAGGCGGTTGCTGCATGGCCAATTGACCTCTAGAAGTTGCTTGGGCTTCCCAAATTTGGCGCATCTAGGGTAAGAGGGGACACTTATGAGTATAATGGCCATGTACACCACAACATGCATAAGGCTTGCTCGTATGGATAACCTTGTTTTGCTTGTGTTGGTCTCCCTGTTGCTAGTTGTTAGTGTTAGGTTGGTTCCCCTGGGGTTCATTAGGTTGATTACCTTGGTTACCTTGGTTACCCTTGTTCCCTTTCCCCTTATTCTCTTTTTTCAAATTTTGTGGATTGGTCACACCCAGTTGTTCAAACACTTGACCCTAAGGGGGCGGTGGTTGCTGGGGTTGAGGATGCATGGGAGGTTGTGGCGCTAATGCTTGAGGGGTTGGAGCACTTGGCAGTGCATAGGTATAAGATGGTGAAGGTGGAACGGTCTGGTAGACAGGTTGAGTAGTATTTGGCCTTAACATCTACTTATGTGGTTGGGTAAATGCGTAAGAAGTGCTTTGTCCTAAATACATGTTACTGGAAGGAGGGGCATTAGCGTTAGAGGAACTGGTGGCCCCCTACGAATAGCCATAACTCGGTTGAGTATATGGTGAAGGATGTGAAATAGCTCCAATGATACCGTCGCCGGTGTGAGATGCCCCTGGTGCATTGGCACCACCAGGACGAGGGAGGTCTAGTATAACAGTATAGACATAACTGGATTGAGCAAAAATTAAGTTATATCTAAGAGCAAACTAGAGAGCCTCTTCCTCTATCTGAGGAAAATGAGACATGGCATCTTTGGCAATAGGCACTAAACGAGTCTGAAGAAACTAATTGAGGTAGACATAGTCTTCGAAGGGTCGAGCACGACACATGCTCCTCCTTCTACGTCATTCCTAGACATGAACAGAAAGACGAGTGCCAGAGGACTGACGAAATGCGGTCAAGAGCTTCCTACCATTGTCATATCAAAGAGGTAACTAAAAATATGAGAGGAACGCTTTAGCAAGCATCGTGAAAATAGAATGAGAGGTGACGGACTGGTCTACATACCACTTTTCAGCATCTACAATGAGTGTGCATTAGAACAACTGAAGATGAATGGAATCATCGGTGATGGAATTGGATGAACACTATGTATGGAAGGACCAAATGTGACTGGTAGCATCCTCTCCATAATTACCCTCAAACTTGGGAATATCAAAGGGAAGCTTAGTTAGCATATCTGGCCAACCAGCATCGTGGTGTATAGGGTCATTGATCAACTCGCTAAAATCTAAGAGGCTTAACCCAGCCATGAAAGGTATCGTGGGGGCTGCCGAAATGGTTCCTAAGATGATTCCTCTAGATTTGACCACCGAGGTAGAATTGAAGCCAACACCAAGTTGGGTTCCTACACTTACAGTGGATCCAGACAGGATGACGGTATGTGGTGAAGGAGGCTCGGAATTAGATGAGGAATTAGAAGAACCAAAAATATTCATATGGGGACTCGAGAGACTATGAACTCGAACCCTGTGGGGAGGAGTAATATGCCAAAGCTAAAATTGGGGATGAAGGCCTAAAATTCTCCATGACACATTCCTTGGTGGTGGAATTGTTATAAGACACAAGTGACATGAGAATGGTGAAGGAAGATCAACAAGATGCTTTTGTCTCCGTGTGGGGAGATAAATTAATTAAGTCTTGGCTTAGAGGTGGAAACCAAACCAAGCACCCTTCGCTTAAGATGTGCTTGTGTGTGCAAGTGTATTTATTAATTAAGCCTAGACCATGTTTGAAAAGAAAAAGATTACTGAAATAAACTGAAATTGAAAACAGAAAATAAACAACAAATCAACTTTCTAAACCCCACCCAAACTGGGTTTGCAAACATTGTGCTGGTTGGTTGCGAAATCAACTGAAAACACATGAAAAAGGCCAAGATATCTGTAGAGCCTCTATTCTACACCTACTTATCTACCATTTTCCTCAATCTTTCCTTATCTTTCCTTCACTTTTGCCTCATTTTCACCATAAAACCAACCAGATCATTACATTAGGTGTTATTAAGCATGATCAAGCAAGTTTTGCTAATGGATGACTATTTGTTTAGATTTTGACTTACTTGCAAGAATCCCGCAACTATCTGATGATCCCGCAGCTATCTGATGATCCTGCAGCTATCTGAAGATCCTGCATCCTTTTTGTTAAACGCAATGTTCCACGTGTCGGTTTGCCAGATGAGCCACATGGGCACTTAGGTGTCAACATGCTCGAGGTTCCTGTCCCATTTTTCCAGCCATCCACGTCATCTTTATCCACAGTCAAAGCTGGGCAAGTCACGGTCAACTCAAG
>APFE031168516.1:11727-24685 GCA_000404065.3 Pinus taeda | reverse complement strand
ATTCATTACCCATGACGACAGAACCACTAAACTCATCCACGAAGCCGTATGAAGTGTCAAGGGACCATAAATACGCATAACAGTTTGTTGCTTTTTAGTTAATCAGTTGCACGAATAGGCTATCTTAGAAATCTCTATAAATAGCTGCGTATGTGTACGCTCATTAGACTTTTATCAGTTGTAATTTTATAAACCTGTGTTACATTTAAGAGCATTGTGAACTCTGTGTTTTAGTGCTATCCTAGCACTCTGTTTTGTACATTTTCTGCAAATGAAGGAATAGACATAGCACTGTTTTGAAGTTTCCAGATCTTTGAGTTTTCTTGTGGCTGAATGGACAGAGGGCCCCTGCTCATTTCTGCCACTGTAAAGTATTTTATGTGTAGTATTTCTTTATTTGCTTATTCATTTCCTTAAGCATGTATAGTTTCTTTTACTTGTTTTCCTTTCTTTCAAGCTGATCAGTGTTATTTCTTTGCAGGTTTCTTTTAGCCCGGGATTTGTTTTCATGTGTGTGTATTTGATTTAATGTCTAATGGTAGTTGCAGTTGGCTTATTCATTATGCTTCCCTCTTTACTCTGTTTTTTCTAGACTAGTTTTAGTGTAGTTTTACAAGCTGGATGCTAACTAAATTTATGCTCTCTTTATCATGAATGGCTTATCTTTCAAGATAACAGAACATTTATTAATTGCAGCTTGTATTTGAGTAGACTTGGCTTGTGATACTAACACTTTTTCCACTTGTTACACATAATCACATATGTAGGAAGGAGTATGTTGGAAAAGGCTTAGTAGTGTTACAATTTGTCAAATAGAATAGATTAGAGTTTTTATCAATTCTTGGATTTGTCTTCAGCTACCTTCTAATCATGTTTTATGCAATGGCGGTAGAAGTAGGGAGTTAGAAGGAGATCATCACTAACAACAATCCTTGAAATGATTTTCTTATTTCTTTCATTTGCAGCAGTATGGATAGAGACTAATGCCATTGGATTGTGGTCATTTACTTTCAAGTCATTTTGATTTATTCATTTTTTTTTCAAGTTCTTTTCTCTTACAAATTCAGCAAGCAATTAGAAATCACCATCACACACACTTTCACTCATATAGAGATCACCTTTCACACACTTGCACTCATTTGTCTATAATCATCATTCCATTTTAGGAAGATAAGTTAATCATAAGCAACCCCCCTTAAACACCAAAAGCTCTAAGAAAGTTACTTAAGTACATATAGTACACCCTCACTTCATCAATTTACGAGCCCCGGGTTGACAATTAATACTAGCAATTTAGATAACACTAAATTGACTAAACAATATCTAAGCATCGATGTGGCTGGGATCAAATGACACTATGCTATTGGAAAGTGGTGCAATGACAACACAAAACTAGGTGGGAAATTCACTATAAAAAGATAAGGAGATGGGTGTGAAACCTAGGGAAACCAATGGGACCCTAAGGAAAATGACTAAACAAGGTTTAAGATGAAACTTTGTGCTGGTTGGTTGCGAAATCAACTGAAAACACATGAAAAAGGCCAAGATATCTAAGCGTCGATGTGGCTGGGATCAAATGACACTATGCTATTGGAAAGCGGTGCAATGACAACACAAAACCAGGTGGGGAATTCGCTGTAAAAAGATAGGGAGATGGGTGTGAAACCTAGGGAAACCAATGGGACCCTAAGGAAATGACCAAACAAGGTTTAAGATGAAACTTTGGATGGAAAAAATATATCTTTGGAGATCTTAAACGGGAAGGTACAAATTTGGAAAAGATGGTTGAAATATCTGCAAAAACGCAGACTTCTTACTCAGTTAAACTCCTCCTATAAAGATGGAAGCATACTAGAAGCCCTAAAGAGGCTAAATTTCACTTTGATGAGAAAAACAGAGTAGATCAAGGCCTTAGCAGGGTGAGACAGTGGTTAAAAAACCTAGCAAACAACTCTCGAAAAAACCCAGAAACAGATCAGAAAAAATCCTAGAAAACCTAAATTACAGGTACTAAACTGATTCCTGGAATATCACACTTTTTGGGCCAAAAAGTGCACTCTGGACCTCCAGATCGCACTTTTGGGGCATAAAAGTGTGATTTCTTCTCCTTGATTCTCGGTTTGAAAGTCTCGAGAAAATTTGTCGTCTTTGTTACAGATGGTTCCTACGGCCTGTAGAAAGACCAGAAAACTTACGGAAGTTAGAAGTTTGACTGGTCTAGGGTTAGAAAGCTAGTAAACAACATAAGAGACTGAAAAAGAAAAACCCTAAGCTGAAAATTGAAGGTCACCCAATTTTTTGAATTAGAATTAAAAACACAGTGGAGTCACCAAATTTTTATTGTGTTTTCTTTTCGAATGTGTACGAAAAGAAACCACTTTAGGTTGTGAATGACAAACAACCCAAAAATGAAAATGGCTACTAAACATTGTAGATCTGCAAAAAATGATAGAAACCAAACCTGCCAAAGCCTTGATCTATACCATAATCATAGTTAAATAGCAAAATGGAATAGTAAAATAAGCGCAAGTAACTCCAAAAATCCAATGGAAACCAGATATATAAAGAATATATGCTATTAAACACCTGTGAAGGGAACAAAAAATGTTACCAATCCCCCTCTATGGGATGGGTTCTTGGCTATCCTTAAATGTATTCATCTTTTGTAGATTCTCTCTCCTCTATAATGTGTAAAACCCAGCAAATAAAATGTTTGAGTTCAGTGAGAACTCAAATCGAAAAGAAAAATGGTGTGTAACAATGATAATAATCAGAGTTACAACAGTGAGTGCAACAATGAAAATAATCGAAAGTGAATAATGAATGGAAAATCCTTCTATTTATAACAAAATATTAGGTTATCCTCAAATAATGAGCAATCATTAAAATATTATTAACCCCATTCTAGAAATAACTATTTGGAATATTTTATTATATTTGGAGGGAAAAAGTATTTAAACTTTTATTTAGAAATAATAAATAATAAATGATTTATTTATCATCTCAAGAAATATGGTTACGGAATAATAAACAAATAATGATTTATTTAATTATTTCTAAGGGATTTGGTCAAACTTGACAAGGAATAATAACTAATTAGTGATTAATTAATTATTCCTAGAGAAAAATAAGATGATTAATGATTTATATATTTATTTTTCATAATTGGGTTAAATGTGACAAGGGATATTAATTAAATAATGGTTTAATTAATTATTCTTCATGTGTTTAATTATAAATGACTTAACAAATGTGGTTTATTAAGTAATTTCTCACAGTGAAAGCAATTTTACTATGGTAAAATTGGCCCTACATGGTGTACTTCAATCCATCTAGTAAATTATGGCTAGATGATCAATTTTTTGTGATAACACCAAGGATGAAGATGACATCCTTCAGCCCAAGGGGCGATCCTGAATCCCTTTGAAAGGTGACTATACCATCTTTGGTCATGCTATACCTTATGTCGTGATGTAGGGTTACCCCCGCTTATACCCACAATATACATAAATATGCATAACTACATCTGTCCCAAGTATTTGACTCTCAAAGGAGTCAAATCTTCAAACCGTAAATGATTAAGGCCCCTTTATCATCGGTTCCTTCATATCAAAACTCAATCACCCCGCCAAAACCTCCTATCAGGACTTTTCAACAACCCTCAAGGCTTTGTTTATGACTCTATTAAATTCATTTTTTAGATCCTTCCTATCAGGACTTTAACCCTCCTATCGGGACTCATTCACTCCCATAAACCTTACTTTAAGCTCTTTGGCAGCATATATAACCTTCCCTCTTTAAACAGGGGTTACATATATGTTTTAACATATAAACCTTTCATCGGTGCTATTTCCTTATAAAATCCATTTACAAAGGAAAATTCTCCCAAAAAATACCTTTCCACCTTTAGTACGGTTTCTACACATTTCCCGAGGATTGCCTTTATCACAATCGGCTATCGCTCCCTTCGCGGTTCATACATACATGCTTCATCACCCCTCCGACTCTGATATGTGACTATTGGACCGTTAGCACCACCTTTTTACATTAAATGACTTGGCATGACACTTTCACGGAATACAAAGGAGATTCCATTCCGAACCCTTTATTCGGATTTCAAAAACTATATACCCACATTCATCAAATCATTGGGTCTGCTCCTCCATATTAACTCTTCCGCCGCTCTGATTGCCTCGACCTCCGATTCCTCTGATCACTGATCAATGCTTTATTGTTATCGGCGTATTGGCCCTTCACTATTCCACTGTCGCTAGACCTTTGGCCTCTCTAATATGCGATAAGCGATCACTTCTAGACCGTCGATCTAGACTCTCGATCCGACGGTCCAGGATCCATCGCATTATCATAATCACTCTTCTCTATGGTCAGACCCCTACCACTTCAAAGTGCCGATCCGATCAATCTTCCGGACCCGATAAGGGTATAATCCATTCTTTATAAAATTTCAAGTCCGGTTTTCAGACTCAGACTATGTTTTGCATTGATTTCCAATGTAAATCAAATTTATGCTTGAAGGCCTTAATCAATGCATGAATTAAAAAAAAATTGGCTGAACCACTGCGATTCCATCTGGGCCATTGATCTTCAAGATCTGATGGTGCCTATGCATCAATTCTTCAATTCCTCCGCAATTCTGCTTAAATTTTACTCCATTTTCAATGTTTCTGAGGTTCTTCAAGGTTTCTTCAACCTTCATTGTTTCCGCTGTGCCACTCTGATCTACGCTTAACTCCGCATATTCCTTGATCACCATCCTCTTGGATCCTTCAAATGCATTCAATAATCCCTTACGATTCCTCTGAATCGTTCCTCTCCTTGCATAGTTCTTCAGAACTCTGCCTGCAACCCTGATACAGAACCTACAAGTTCATAACTAATTCATTCATGAAGTACTCGTTTCACACACTGACACAGTCAGGAATAAACCTCTGTATATATATATATATATATATATATATATATATTATATATATTATATATATATATATTATATATATATCTGTATGTATGTATGTATGTATGTATGTGTGTGTGTGTGTATGTATGTATGTATGTATGTATATATATAAACAAATGATTGCATTCGAGACTTCTCCATATCGCACATGCCTGTTCTTCAATATTGTGGCCTCCTTTGAGCTCTGCCCGTAGGCTTACATTTATGCCAATGAGTTCTCTTCAACTCATCCTGGTTTGACTCCTAAATCCTCTGTCCACTTCCACTTCAATTAATTTCTAAAAGCTCTACTTAGTTCCTCGAATCATGGAACTGTTCTAAGAGTCCTATTTGACTTCTGACTCTTGTCATTTATTCACCACTCAGGTTCTCCTTTAATTCGAGAGTATTTACCACTTCCTCTCATTATCTAATTAATTTCTATTATTTTCTCAAAAGCCTAATATTACATTAATTTATCACTTAGGAATCCAACTTCCTAAAAATACATGACCCCCTATGTCTACTTAATTACAATGATTTTCTCTTTGGTGAATGCTCTTGCATCAGACTCCCAAAGTAGAAAATATTCATGATCTCCTAATCATGTGTCTTCTGGTCTTTGTCTTCCTGGATCCCATACTTTGTTATGTAATTTCTCAAATGTTTTTCTCCTTTGATGTTGTTGTACTTCTGTTGTATTTTGCTCCATCTTCTTCTCCTTGTCAATCTAGTTCAATCTTTGTTTGATCATATTTCCTGCTACTACTATTTTCCTCCATTTGAACTGCTTCATCATAAACTGCCACATTTCTTCAATCTTTATTTCTAGCATATTCTTGGACTAGTCTATACCTGCCATTTACTTCTTCCTCTTTCTCTTTGCTTCAGGTTGTTGCTGCTGTCAACTAATTCTTTAATCTATTGTTGGTTACTTCCTCTTTGTAGCTGTTGGTTTACATTTTCTTCTTCTTTTGCTTTGCTTACTCCAACTTTTTCTTTGCTTGCTATGCTGGCTTCTATGTTGACTCTTATGTTGATTGCCTCCCTATCATCCTTACCCTCTTTCATGGCTGAATCATGAATGTCTAGCACTCTCTCCAACAATTTAAAATATTTGTTCCATGGATTGAATTCTTCCACATAATATTCTTCTTTCATCTTTAAGTAGCTCAATTGTGCCAAATTTCCTTCAGCATCTGCAACAAAACCTGCACTCACAAAACACTTGTTAAAATTAAAAACATAAGGCTTCTGTGCCTTATCTTCCTTTGGCAACAATTTAGTTTGCTGCTCTGTTTCTTTCTCCTTTGTCAGCACATCAGTATGTTGTTTTGTATTCTCAAAAGAATTCATGAGACTGTCAATTAGTCTCTCTTCCACACCATTTGCTCTAATGATGTCCTCCTGCTCTTTTCCACCATAGTGAACTCTTTCCTTTTCGGTGTCAATCTGCTAAACTTTTAGATCCATCTCCTTTTCCTTATGATTTTCATTCATGACAATGTTTTTGTGTTCATTCTTCAACAATCTCTTTTGAACATCTATCCTCTGTTTTTCTAACTCCCTTCTTTGAAAGTATAATTTTCTATATAACTCAATAATTTCAATTGGAGTAGATTTTGGAAATCTCACACAATTTTCCATACCTTCCTTTGTTATTGATAAATCATCAGATGTCCTTTTTCCTTTTTCTAAGTCTTTTGCATAGACTTCTTCTTCCTTAACATCTATTAGTAGATGTCCTTCTTCTTTATTACATTTTGCCTTGTTTTCCCTCTATAACTCTTCTCCCAAAGTTATCCTTGTCTCATCATCTACATTAACATTCTCCTATATTTTGTTTTCATCAATAACATTAATCAAACTCATTTGATTACCTTTCTGAGACAGTATTCCTTCATTCTTCATCAGAATAAGATCCTGATTCTTCATCTCTATGACAACTTCTGTAGACTCATCCATAGACTTTTCCTTCTGTATGAAGTCAAATTCCTCCTCTTCTGAGAAGTTTTCTTTGTCACCTTTTGCTTCTAGATCACCATCTCCTCTGAAGATATCTTCAAAAGGCTACTTTTTTCCTGCAATACCTGTCATTATACACAAACTATGAGTTTTAAAAACATAAGACCTTGTGGTCTCACTTGATGCTCCAGTCATCATGTCTCCTTGTTGTTCCAAGTTCTGTTTATGACTCATAAATTATTTGATGATCTCCTCTTCAATCTGCTCAAGCCCTTCACTTGGTTGCTTGGTATCTTTCCCCAACTACATATGAGACCTATCTATCTCATCTTCTTCTAGAACAAAATTTAGATTGTGCTTGTCTTCTTCCTCCTTTTTGACAATATTAGAAAATTGTCCTTATTTACATGATTCACCTGAAAACATACACAAATTGTCAGATTTAAAACCATGTGACCCTTTGGCCTCACTTGAAGTTTCAGTCCTCAAGTCTTCATCTTCACTTTCTCCCAGAATTTCTCCCTGTTCTGGTTCACAAATGGACTCTTCCATTTCCAACTCAACTTCTTTAAGTTTTTCCATCAACCACCTTACTTGCTTTTGTTGTAGCCTTCTCTGTATCTCATGCCACTTCATTGGCTTCTTCCTCAAGACCCAACCTAGTCTCTGTATTTCTTCTAGTATCCTCCTTAATGCATCGAGTTGTTCTTTTAAGTCTACAATTTCCTTGTCAATTTCCTCTCGACTCATCCTCTTGCCATCTGTCTTGGCATTCTTCTTATCATATCTTCTTCTGTGGCTTCTCTCTGAACCTTCGCTATGACTATCAGTGATCATCTTCTTCTCCTCTTGCTTCATGAGCTCCTCACTCATCTGCAACAATCCTCTACAGTAGCTAGTCCTCCTCGCTGCAATCTTACCTCACTAAGCTCTCCTCACTCAGTCTTTTGGTAAGCACGGCTCCTCTATTTGGAACCTCCTCTTGAACAACACCTTTGCTCCTTTTAGGCTTCTGCAATCTCTCACTCTCTCTTGAGAACACTTCAACTGTCCTCTCTGTCCAATCTCTTGTTGGATTCTTCAGGTTCAGTGCCACTTTCCTTCAGAGTGTTTTCCTTACTCTGCCTTTAAGAACACATCTGGTTCTCCTCTTGTAGCTTATCTTGTTGTCCTTTGCTGAGATGGTTCATCTTGTACTAAGCAATCTTGCTCTCACTTTTCTTCAAGGAATCCTTTGTTCCTATCTACTCCAAGCCTCTGCTGGAACTGCTACAATCTCCCAAGAACTTCAAAAGTTCCCCTACAATCTACTGTTGTGGCCTCTTTCATTCATCAATTAACTTATGCACATTACCTTCTTCTGTGTGCAAACTCCTTTTCATAGGAAACCTTTTCCCGCTCTAATTACAATTCTGCGCTGATACCACTATGATGCAGGGTTACCCCCGCTTATACCCACGGCATGCATAAATACATCTATCCCAAGTATTTGACTCTCAAAGGAGTGAAATCTTCAAACCATAAATGATTAAGGCCCCATTATCATCGGTTCCTTTGTATCGGAACTCAATCACCTTGCCAAAACCTCCTATCGGGACTTTTCAACAACCCTCAAGCCTTTGTTTATGACTCTATTAAAGTCATTCATTAGATCCTTCCTCTCGGGACTTTAAACCTCCTATCAGGACTCATTCACTCCCATAAACCTTACTTTAATATTTTTGGCTGCATATATAACCCTCCCTCTTTAAACATGGGTTACATATATGTTTTAATGTATAAACCTTTCATCGGCGCTATTTCCTTATAAAACCCATTTACAAAGGAAAATGCTCCCAAAACATACCTTTCCGCCTTTATTACGGTTTCTGCACATTTCCCGAGGATTGCCTTTATCGCAATCGGCTATCGCTACCTTCGCGGTTCATACATATATGCTTCATCACCCCTCCGACCTCGATATGCGACTATCAGACCGTTAACACCACCTTTTTACGTTAAATGACTCGGAACTACACTTTCACAGAATACAAAGGAGATTCCACTCTGAACCCTTTATTCAGATTTCAAAAACTATATACCTGCATTCATCAAATAATCGGGTCTGCTCCTCCGTATTAACTCTTCCGCCGCTCCAATTGCCCCAACCTCTGATTCCTCCGATCGTCGATCAACGCTTTATCGCTATTGGCGTATCAGCCCTTCGCTATTCCACTGTCGCTAGACCTTTGGCCACTCCGATATGCGATAAGTGATCACTTCTGGACTGTCGATTTGGATTCTCGATCTGATGGTCCAAGATCCATCGCATTATCGCAATCACTCATATCGATGGTCGTACCCTTACTACTTCAAAGCACCAATCCGATCAATCTTCCAGACCCGATAAGGGTATAAGCCATTCTTTATAAAATTTCAAGTCCGATTTTCAAACTCGGACTATGTTTTGCGCCGATTTTCAATGTAATTCGGATTTATGCTTGAAGGACTTAATCAACGCATGAATAAAAAAAAACCTGGCTGAACCACTACGATTCCATCTGGGCCGTTGATCTTCGAGATCTGACAGTGCCTATGCATCAATTCTTCAATTCCTCTTCAATTCTGCTTAAATTTTATGCCATTTCCAATGTTTCTGAGGTTCTTCAAGGTTTCTTCAACCTTCACTGTTTCCGTTACGCCACTCTGATCTACATTTAACTCTGCATACTCCTTTATCACTGTCCTCTTGGATCCTTCGAATGGATTCAATAATCCCTTACGATTCCTCCGAATTATTCCTCTCCTTGCGTAGTTATTCAAAACTATGCTTGCAACCTTGATAGAGAACCTACGAGTTCATAAGTAATTCATTCATGAAGTACTAGTTTCACACACACTGACACAGTCAGGAATAAACCTCTGTATATATATATATATATATATATATATATATATATATTATATATATATATATTATATATATATATATATATATATATAATATATATATATATATATAGATAAACAAATGATTACATTCAAGACTTCTTCGTCTCTCATAAGCCTGTTCTTCAATATCGTGTCCTCCTTCAAGCTCTGCCCATAGGCTTGGATTTATGCCAGTGAGTTATGTTCAACTCATCCTAGTTCGACTCCTAAATCTATTGAACTGACTCCTAAATCCTCTGTCCACTTCTACTTCAATTAATTCCTAAAAGCTCTCCTTAGTTCCTAGAATCATGGAACTGTTCTAAGAGTCCTATTTGACTTTTGACTCTTGTCATTTATTCACCACTCAGGTTCTCCTTTAATTCGAGAGTATTTACCACTTCCTCTCATTATCTAATTAATTCCTATTCTATGCTCGAAAGCCTAATATTACATTAATTTATCACTTAGGAATCCAACTTCCTAAAAATACATGACCCCCTATGTCTACTTAATTACAATGATTTTCTCTTGGGTGAATGCTTCTGCATCATGTCCCACCCCATCTCGATGTGCATCTGTAAATCGTTTTCTTCCAAGTCATTGAAAAATTGTCTACACCTTGTCATGTGGAACGATGCACCTAAGTCCAAGTACCACATGCTCCCCATCACAATGATGGTCATGCATGCAATGAGGGTAAGTCATTATCGAACTATGAAGCCAAGGCTTCTCCTATTTGTCCTCCTGAGGTCTTCTTGCTTTCCTTTTTGTGTGGACACTTTGTTGCATAGTTCTTGAATTCATGAAAATGGAGGAATTTAATTTTTGACAAATCTTTCTTCTTGCCCCCTTAACTGTATTTTGGTTTGGATTGGGATTTCTTCCCTTTTTGCTTCTTTTCCTTTGCATCCAATGCAATTTTTTCTTCATCCTCACCCTTGGATGAAGTCCCATCTCTGGTTTTCTGCCTTACGTTGTCGTGTACTAAATCGAACCATAAGCACTCTGAATTCGGTAGTTTCTCCCTCCCATTCATCGAATCTTTATAGTAATGCCAGCTCTAAGGAAGGCCTAAAAGGGCTAGGCTTACCAAGTCTTCTTTAGGGACATTAGCACCGACCCTGCCAATTTCATCACAACACTGTGTGAACCTACTCAAATACTCAAAATTTATCCTTGAGCACCATCTTTATGTTGTCATTGTTATTCTTGAACAATTTTATCAGTGATTTCCACATTGTGAACGAAGTTTATTTTTTCATGGAGATTGGAGACAATGTTATCCTACACTCCCTCCAAGCTTATTCTCCTCACCTTGGCCACATATTTCTTCCGCTAAGAAATGTTTTGGGCATGAGATGCTTGTGGTTTTGCAACATTTGATTTGATGTATTCTAGGAATCCATTGTCATCCAATACTGCATCCATGTGATCCTTCCATGCAATAACATTAGAGGTGTGTTCCAAGGCATACTCTAGCCTTAGTCCATTGAAGGCCATCTTCCCATTTCTTAAGAAATCTTGTAAAACTGATCTTCAAATGCAAGCCTCCTAAGAAACAACTTCAAATTTCTGCTCTAATGTAAATCCTATTATGATACCATGTAGAAATTACGATGTAGATTTTCAAATCCTTATGAATTCTTAATCAAAATCACAAGACACAAGCCTACTCTATTGCTCTACAGACATTAATTCACAATTTAGAACAAAAATTTCATACATGCAATAAGAAAGGAAAAATTTTTAGACATGCAAATATTTTCCTTTGGGGAAAGCAATTTGCTAAAAACCCCAATGCCCGCTTGCATTTATCATAAGAATAGAGATGTATTACAATTTTTTTACTCAATTGGGCACAACCTGCAAGTGCATAACCTATCTCTCTTCTCACTGAAAGGCTTTGACCTGGACTTAGTCAATTTCTGCCTCTACTTGAGCTCCTATTCCCTTGTGTTGCTTCTTGAGGAATTAGGACCCTATTATTTAGGAAATTCCTCAAATTGAATTGCACAATTCCTTAGGGTGATCCTCTAACAACATGCAACACATGTACACTCAATACTAGTATACAATTGATGTTACACTGCCTTGGAATCTCCACCAAGCCTAGGGAACTCAAATTCTTTGTATGCACTAGCTATTTTGGGTTGATTGATCAGTTAACTAGATGATCACTGAGTTTGACTGAAATCCCACTGCACAACTCGATCTTCCACTACTTCTTCCAACAGTTGGAAATAGTTTAACTGAAAACAACGTTAGATAATTGACCTTGATTGCTACAAATTAGCAATCACACATGCTTAACTAACCTCTAACTATTCCAACTTGAATTTACTGAGTAAACTAGGTGACACAAGCAATGTCACACAAGTTAACTGCATTCAAGTTGTCTGTTGATATGGAAATTCAAATTTTCTCAATTTAATCAAGGCAAAATCAAATTGAAAATTTCTTGTTGCATTTTTCAACAGTGAACCATGGCCAATCATGATCAACTATGGCCAACCATGGTCCAACTTCACATTTTGACAGTGATTTCCTCAATATGTAAATCATCCCTGGTTAATCAACATCAACCATAGTCATTTATAGTCAATCACTAAAATTTAATGTTTATTTTACGGTTTATTATTTATTTATTTGTAATAATAATATTATTAATTAATTAATGAAATAAATCATAATACTTAATTGTATTTTTTATGTTTTTAATGTAATAAGAATACCAATATTTTTATTATAATTGGTATTTGTGTAATTATATATATATACATAAGCAGCCACGAGGAAGCATACTGCCAGGAAAGCCCACGTTTAAATGTTCTTGGCGTAGCTTTGTGAATCATTCCAACGGTGGGGGAACAAGCCTAAGTACCGATGTTATATCAATGTGTACATATATCAATAAACTTTGGGACTTGAGGATCGAATGCCATTCAGTTATATGATAATCGTTGCATAATTTTATAATAATTTGATCCACCATAGTTGTGGCGAGTGATTAAAGAATCTTATCAAAATCATACCAAAATTTCCTAATCAAACCAAATATGCAAGCATATGAGTAATAATCTTAATGTATTAATTATTTTGATGTATTAAAATATTAATTATTGA
>APFE031168513.1:0-22957 GCA_000404065.3 Pinus taeda | reverse complement strand
GTTTTATTTTTATATAATGTTATTCTGAAATTTCATTTACAATGGGACAATTTATTTTGGCCAAATCTTAATATTTGTTTTTTAAAATGGGTTTTTAACTACATATATAGATTCAACACCCTGAAAATAGCAAGGCACTCAAATTGTAAAGATTTTACAACTAAAAATTAAGACTCTAAGAAATCTCTACCAAATTTTAGACAAATTACTCTAAAAAACACACTAAAAAATTTCCAAAACCTAGCACAAATAAACTACCACTATCTATTTTATATATAAAATAAAATTCTTTTAATTATTTTTAAATTATATACCATATATCAATTAAAAGATTTAGCCTCAAGCCTATGGTTCAACAATTACTTAGGGAAGTTTGGTCCCATAAATTCAGTGATCCAATCCGAACAGAACTAAACTATATACACTTGATAGCTATTCCAAATGGGAGATTTCTTCAATTGAACCATGTAACTACCTGGGAGGTTTACCTGGTCTCATTTGCATTTTTGTCATACCTTTCTTACCTTGACGGTATATCTATTCTCTCCGCTGCAGCTTTCCAGAAAAGAGATAAAAATATATGGAAAATTTTAATAAAATACCAACCTATCTGCCGCAAGCTTTACAAAAAATTGATAAAATTATTTGGAAAATTTTAATAAAAAATAAAAGAGTTACCGAATATTTTATATTTCATTTTTTCCAGTTATGAAAATATATATATATATATATATTAATAAATAAGAATTTTTCTATTCTCGGCACAGAATTAATATCAAATAAGGCAATCATACAATTATATCAGAGTACAAGTATGCACCAGAGTAGGCATGGTGTTGAATTAAGCAAGCAAAAACCCTTGGCTGCACGCCTAAAATAGGAAACCGTGCTATACAAAAACAGAGTGCATTTCTTAGATAATTTAACATCTCTGTGTACGGGATAAACCAGAACTAACCCCTTCCTGAAGGGATTGCAAGGTCTCCTCGAAAACAGATTTAAACTAAGAGGTCAGGAATCAGTTTACAGATACCTCAATGGGCATTAGACTTCTTAGATTTAAATGTCAACCGAACCCTTGAATACAACGGACAAGAGTACCCAGCAACAGCGCAGCGCTGTTCGACCTTCACCACTTCCCATACATTCAACTTTGGAAATCTAAGAGCTAAGAGGCAGAATGCCTTAAGAGACGAACCATCCAGTTCCAAACAACCAAGAAACCGTGGTAGTTGCTTACCCGGGAAATAGTGAGCGGAGGCCTAAAATAGGAAACCGTGCTATACAAAAAGTTAAACAGAGTGCATTTCTTAGATAATTTAACATCTCGGTGTACCGAACAGTAAACTTAGTAACAAGTGGAGCTAACCAGACCTAACCCCTTCCTGAAGGGATTGCAAGGTCTCCCCAAAAACAGACTTAAATTAAGAGCTCAGGAATCAGTTTACAGATACCTCAATGGACATTAGACTCCTTAGATTTAAATGTCAACCGAACCCTTGAATACAACGGACAAGAGTACCCAGCAACAGCGCAGAGCTGTTCGACCTTCTCCACTTCCCATACATTCAACTTTGGAAATCTAAGAGCTAAAAGGCAGAATGCCTTAAGAGACGAACCATCCAGTTCCAAACAACCAAGAAACCGTGGTAGTTGCTTACCGGAGAAATGGTGAGCGGAGGAATTTGGTTGGAAGCACAGTTCTCTGCTTTGAAAAGTAGCCCGGATCCTCTGAAGAAGAACCTGTAGAAATCACCACAGCTGCTTAGCGATGAGAAAGGGAAACTATTAAAACAACAAAAAGAAACTGTACCTAAGGTCAATCAACTTAACTGGGTTACCTTGCCTTCACCAGGAAGTTGCAGCGCGGGGGTAAACCTGTGACCTTGCAGTGGAGTCCAGGCGTCGAGTCCCCGGCCCTAAGCCGAAGGCAGTACCAGCGCCACGGAAGGGATGGAGAAAGGTAGAACGGAGTCTTGGGAATGAAGATCGGAAATGAGACCGAACAGCCGAGAGATAGCTTGAACCCGACTTAAGACAAACTCTGACCGTAGGATCCTCACACTTTTTCTCCTCTGTCCATGCAACGCTGAGTTCGAGGAGCTTAACTGTTGCTTAACTGTTGCTCGTGCCACGTACCACGTACCATGGGTAAAGAAGGGAGATGACAACTGTAAACCAGACATGCTGTCTATATGCTAGTCACATGGGCAGTACTCAATCTGTAAAGGTTGACACAAGCAAATAATTTGTATTTCCCGCTTCTAATGCATGTAGTGAATAGTTAACCTGTAAATGTTATGTCCGTTGTAATATATACAGGTATGTAAATGAAAAAAAATTTATATGAATTTTACCATATTTAACTGTTTAGACCTTTCACAAGTTTTATTATTTACTTTATATTAATACAGAATCTTTCTTTTACCCACATTATTTATATCCGCAAAAGGTCTCATTTGTAAATGGAGTTCATAAATATATAACTACACAGTGATGGAGTAGTTCACAGAGCGTGAGGGTCCATAAATCGGGAAGCGCTATCTATCATAACGCAGAGTATGAGGGTCGATAAATCATGAAGCGTTGTTATCATAATTGTAGGATATATTTGAAAAGTTCACTTTTGATCGCTATTTTATAAAATTATAAAATTTTTATTTATATATATATATATATATATATAAAATATAAATTATTATAAAATAACATATTAATAAATTGTTAATTAAGAAGGTTGGTTAAATTTTTAGATATATATAACATTTTTGATTTGTAAAGTTATGTTAATTTGTAATTTCAAGAAATACATATATGATTATACATGATAATATACAGCGTAATATCATCCAGATTAGAGTACTTAGTACTCAGAATGGTGAACCGGTAACAAATTTATTCTTTTAGTCAAGTAGCTTAAATGAACCTTATTGGCATTCGTTAACATCAAATAACAATTGGGAGAAAAATGAATTATTATTTGAAGTTAAAATATAAATTAGAAATTTTAATAATTACTTTGTAGAAATATATCAATAAAATACTAAATAACAATTGGAGAAAAATGGATTATTACTTGAAGTTAAATATAAATTAAAATTTTAAATATTACTTTGCAGAAAGAAAAAAAAAATAATAATAAATAAATAATAAAATAAAATAAAATAAAAATAAATAAAATAAAATAAAAAATAAAAATAAATAAATAAATAAAATTATTTTCGGAGAAAAAGGGAATTATTACTTGAAGTTAAATATAAATTAGAAAATTTTTAATATTACTTTGCAGAAAAATATCAATAAATACTAATAACATTGGGAGAAAATGAATTATTACTTGAAGTTAAAATATAAATTAGAAATTTTTAAATATTACTTTGCAAAAAAATATCATTTTTTACCCGTCAGAAATACGAAATAACAATTTGGAGAAAAGCATCATAGGTGTGAGA
This sequence comes from Pinus taeda, assembly GCA_000404065.3. Lineage (NCBI taxonomy): Eukaryota > Viridiplantae > Streptophyta > Pinopsida > Pinales > Pinaceae > Pinus > Pinus taeda. The sequence continues at coordinate 19,505 of APFE031168513.1, read as the reverse complement.
AATACGCAAGCGCGGAAAGAATTTATATTTTCGGGGAAAAATGAATTATTACTTGGAGTTAAAATATAAATATGAGTTCATTAGAAATTTTTTAATATCAATAAATACTAAATAACAATTTGGAGAAAAATGAATTATTACTTGAAGTTAAAATACCAAAATTTTTAACAGTTAAAATTCCGTTCATTTTGTTATAATTGTATTCATTATTTTAGTTTATTAAATAATGACACTTAATTTCTATGTGCATTACAATGAAATTCTATATATGGTTGACTGCCCATCTAATTTGCACTTCAATTCCCCATATTAGAGCATAGTTTCTTGACTTGTGAAATGTTCATTTCATCATATATATTTATATATTTATTTGTTAATGTACTTAAGCATAGAAGTTTTCAAATCACATAGGGAAAATTCAAAAATAATAATATATTAAAAACTTTCAATAAAAATTGATAAAATCATATAGAAGGTTTGTATGATCTCTTTGCATCGTCTTCTTGTAATATCCCCGTCAGATTAAAAAAACAAAAAAAACAAAAATTATTGCAAGTACATCTAATTGAATTCACAACCTTCACGATATTAACGAAGCACCTTTCCATTGAACCATGCGGAAATGACCATACTTCACTTTATGTTTAAAAGGTTTTGTTATACATATATATATTAATTCGCATTCTAGAAAACTAAGGCATTGGTTATAATACATGCATTATTATTTAAGCATTTGTATCAACGACGCCTCACAAAGATATTGATATTGATATTGAACATTTTAGCAATTCGTATTTTGGCTAATAATTATGTTGCAATAACTGAGATCATCCCGAATCAAAATCTTGGGATCCATTACGGTACTGATATTTAATGTGTTTTTATCATTGACGGTTTACATGATTGATATCTGTTGTTTTCCGAATCGTGAATCGGGATTGTACTCTACGGAGGACAGTTCCCAGACTTTTCCGGTCATCCATTCACAGCTCGTCGGTTTTACGGCTTCCACTTGGCGCACAGAGGTGCAGATGGCCAGCCTCCACCCACGCAGCCAGGCTTCCTCATTACTCTGGCTACCCGACCAAGGCATAGCCTTAATGGCAGAGGCACGACGCGTTCCAAAACTCAGAATGGCGGTCATTCACCTACTCATTCGACGGTAGGAGTGGAATGGCCCGGATCAACGGTCGTCAATCCTCCACTTGGCATTTATCGGTTTATGGGTATATTATACGGGATGTTTCCTTTTTACTTCCAGATTTTTCGACCGAGACTGCTCTCGGCTCTGGTAAAAACATACCGAAGAGCCGAGCTCCATCGTTGCATATGCATGGTAAAGCTCCGCCCCCTCGAGCATCAGATTAAGGTCGTTACTCTGTCAAAGATTATATGTTTTCTTTCCTCTGTTTCTCTTTATTCATGGTAGTCATTTATTCATCACCTCGTCGCTTACTTACTGTATTTAATTTTCTTTGCTTTTCAGGTGAAGGTTTTGGCCTTGGATTCTCCATGCGACCAGGCCTTGCACGACCAAACTCTTTATCAAGTGAGCAATGCTATTCTCCGAGCATCTCCCTTCTGAAACGACATGGTTTCACGCATGTCTAAGCCCTTCTATGTCTAACAGGCTGTCTGCCTTCGACTTGGTTAAGAAGGTTATTCCAGATACTCAGTATATATGCTTGGTGAACTTCGCAAGCATTCTATTTTGATTTCCTTTCTAGAATCTTCGCGGCAAGGAATCCGAGTTCCACCGAGCAGTTCCTTTTTCTTATGGAACCTTTCTGGAAGACATGCCGACCTTTAATTCAAGGATTAACTTTATTTGGGGCCAAGGGACATCCCTACGGCTAACCCCTATAAAGTTTTAATGTACATATATCATCTTTTACATTTCATATGTTGTATTAACTGTTACTCGAAAGGTTATATTTATCAAGGATTTAAAAGGCCGTCGGGTCTTTGCACTTGTTCTTATTTAATGGCTTGCATAAATATTAGTTCATATGTTTCTCGTCCATTCTACTATCTGGAGGTTATATATTAAAGTAAATATCGTGTTTTTTTGTTAACTGAAATGTACATGGTGCTTTTACTTTCTTTATTTTTAAAAGGAAATACCGCCTTCGACTGTAACCCTTGTCGACAGGCTTTCTCTTAATTATCTCGTTGTGCTGTTCTTGCATGGTTACTTTGGTTATATTTTCGTGGTCGGTGTTATCTAGGGTGCCGATCACACAGAGGCCCTTCTCCATTCTTCGAGTACCTCCCTATGAGGTCACATATTCGCTTCGAGTGGAGAGGGTTACGTCCTCTGATAGTTTCCTTTTGAAATTATTTCCACACCAGCACGGTCCTGCTATCTTTATTTGCTTATAAATTCATAGATGGTAGTTTCGTATTGTTTCAGTTACTCTGTACTTGATATAGCCCAAGTATGCATATATTTAGTCTCGCTTAATACATTTGCTTTGAAAGTTATAATAACGCCTGAAATATTATTTATTTATTTTTTGTTTGCATTCGCTCAGGTTACAGTTTAATGCAAGAAAAAGCTTGTCGTTCTTTATATTGTCAATATTGTACTAGCTCAGCCATTTCTGCTAAGTCTTCAATTTATAATTGATATTTCGAGGGCATACAGCCTGTTAAATTCCCTTTTTATTTCATACTTTAACTTTTATAAAATAACAAAATAACATGTACTGTTATCATGACAGCAAGTAATTCTTATTCTAACTACAATGAACTTATTTACAAGATCGTTGAATTCTCAGTTATTTCATACCTGAATCAGGGCAAACCTCTTAATGCGCTTGTATACCACCCGACCTTCCACCCCCAAGCATTCTTGCAGAACTTATGATGTCTTGCAAGTTCTCGGTTGTACCAGAGTTACGCTATCTGGTCCTCACCAGACGTAGCAGTTTCAGAGAGACTTCCACCTCTCACAGGCACTATCTGGTCCTTACCAAACGTAGCAATTTCCTCTGGCTTCCCAGAGTAATTCCTCTCTTTCTTCCTTTCTGCTATCTGGTCCTCACCAGATATAGCAACCTCCTTTTGTAGGAGTCTCAACTGTCTCCAGAGGTAGTTAGGTTTTCCCTCTAGTTGGACAGATGTCATATTCTTTAATATATATATATATATTTAAATGCATTTTATATTTCTTTCTCTCATGAAGAAACTATGTCCATTTCTAGTTGCTCTCTTGCAACCCTATTCCATGAAGTCACTTAGCAATTTAATTAACATGATTAGTTAAACAATCATAATATCATAACCACACAATTCACCAGCATACATTATGGTTACTTTTTAAATTTACTGTCTTTTGCTTGAAAAACATTATCCATTTTTACCAGGGGCGTTACATCTCCCCCTCCTGAAATTCAACATCGTCCCGATGTTTTTCACCCAAAAAAAGTTCAGGGTAAGCTTCTTTCATCTTCTGCTCATCTTCCCAGGTAGCTTCATCCGGTCCGAAGTGCTGCCTCTGCACTTTAACCTGGATGATGGCTCGTTTCCGCAGCACGACCCTTCTCCGATCTAATATGCTCACTTGTTCGACCAGAAACTCTCCTTCCGGTTCCACCTGAAACACACAATATTTTGATCAGTCTTATTCTTATCATCTGCTTTATTTTGTGCTATTCTAGGCACAGTCTTACCTGGATGTCTTTCCAATTAATTATGTGTTTAGGATCATAGATGTATTTCTTTAATACTGACACATGGAACACGTTGTGAACTCTGATGTGGCTGGGTAGGGCTAGTTGGTAAGCCACTGGTCCAATTCTAGCCAGAATCTGGAAGGGTCCACAAAGGCGGGGTGCTAATTTAACGCAACCACTCCATTGCAACGTGCTTTTCTTTTCCCGAATTCTTACATATACATGCTCTCCTACTTGAAACTCCTTAAAATTTATTTTCTGATCTGCATAGCTTTTTTGCCTGTCTTGGGCCACTTTTAAGTTGGCCCGCACTTTCTTAACCATTTGTTCCATTTCCTTTAGCATTTCTGGTCCCAACACAAGTTTATCTTCAGGCCCACCTTAGCTGGATGATGTATGACACTTCCGTCCGTAAAGTACTTCAAATGGACTCATTTGCAAGGATGCATGATATCCATTGTTATAAGTGGACTCTACTAAATGTAAATATTCTTCCCATCGATTTGGTTGCTGCATCACATAAGATCTCAACATGTCTTCCACTACTTGGTTTACCCGCTCTGTTTGTCCGTCGGTTTGCGGATGATAAGTGGTACTGAAGTTTAGTTGGGTTCCCAAACCTTCAAATAAAGTTTTCCAGAAAGCTGATGTGAACTTAACATCACGATCAAATATTATGGTTTTGGGTAAGCCATGGAGCCTAAAGATGTTCTGCATAAAAATATTTTCTATCTGTGTTGCCCTGTGTGTGGACTCTACTGGAATGAAGTGAGCCGACTTGCTGAGTTTATCCACCACAACCATGATGGAGTCATTGCTTTTCTTGGATTTAGGTAACCCAGTGATAAAATCCATGGTGATAACTTCCCATTTCCATTCAGGTATAGGTAAAGGATGTAACAGTCCCGCAGGGTGTTGATGTTCGGCCTTAACTTGCTGACATAAAATACATCGCGCTAGATAGTCCATTACCTCTTTTTTCATTCCCGGCCAATAGCATTCTTTCCGAAGGGCAGTAATGAGCTTTTGGTACCCTGGGTATCCTGCATAGGGACTCTTATGATACTCATCCAAGATCTTTTTCTTGACTTCAGTGTGATTGGGTATGTATATTCTTTTTTTGTAATATAATATACCCGTAGTCTTTAGCTCATAACCCTGTTGCCTTATGTGACTGGTCACATCTTGCACTTGTTGTTTCTTTTGCTGGTACTCCTGGTCTTGTTCAGCAGCCTGCTTGATTTCTTCATGGAGAGTAGACCGTCCTTTGCTAGTAGCAATTTCATATAAACAATGCATTTTTCAGCTTAACGCATCAGCCACCCGATTTTCCTTTCCTTTCAGGTGCTTAATCTCAAAACCAAATCCACTCAAGAAGTCCACCCATTGATCTTGCCTCGCGTTTAAAGTGAGTTGGTTAAAGTAGCCGATCAAGCTGTGATGATCTAACAAAAATTTCTTTCCCAAGAGGTAGTGACGCCACATCTTTAATGCATGCACAACAACAGTTAATTCTAAGTCATATGTTGAATACTTCTGTTCGTGTTCTTTCAACTTCCGAGATTCGTACGCGATCACTTTTCCTTCCTGCATTAACACACCTCCTACACCCTCTTTACTTGCATCAGTGCAGACCACATAATCCTTTTCTGGATCTGCGATACTCAACACTGGGGCAGTTGGTGAGCAAATGTTTAAGCTGCTCAAAACTTTGCTAGCATTCTGCAGTCCATTTAAAAATTCTTCCCTTTTTTTGTAACGAGGTGATGGGGTAGGCAACTCGTGAAATCCTTCCACAAATCGCCTATAATATCCTGCCAATCCCATGAACGACCTTATATCCCCCACGTCCTTTGGTATCGGCCATTCCATTATGGTTCTAATCTTTTCGGGATCCACTGCAATGCCTTCCTTGGTTATGATGTGTCCTAGATACTGGATCTGTTCCTTATAAAAATCGCATTTGCTATACTTAGGGTATAGCTGATGTTCCCGAAGTGTTTGCAGCACCAGCCTAAGATGCTCCTCATGCTCCTGAATATTTCGGGAATATATTAATATGTCATCAATAAAGATTAATACAAAATTATCCAAATATTTATGAAACACACTATTCATCAAACACATAAATGTTTCAGGTGCATTGGTCAGCCCAAATGGCAGCACCACAAACTCATAATGTCCGTAACAGGTTCGAAAAGAAGTTTTAGCTATATCCTGCTCCGTAATTCTAATCTGGTGGTAACCGGATCTCAAATCAATTTTTGAGAATACCGTGGCACCTTTCACTTGATCAAATAGTTCGTCAATTCGGGGCAGCGGATATTTATTCTTGACTATTAATTTATTCAGCTGCCAATAATCTATGCACATACGGAAAGTTCCGTCCTTTTTCCTGACAAACAATACAGGGGCTCCCCATGGTGATACACTAGGACGGATGTACTTCTTGTCCAATAACTCCTGTAATTGCATCTTTAATTCTGTTAATTCCGGTACACTTATCTGATATGGTGCTCGGGACACCGGGGCTGCACCGGGTACTAATTCTATTGTGAAATCCAAATTTCTTTTAGGTGGCAGCCCTGGTATTTCCTCAGGAAACACGTCCGAAAACTCACGCACCACCGGTATATCTTCCACGATACTCCCTTTATCCTTTGAACTGGTGAGTCCCACTTGAACTGCATATATTTGACACTTTTTCCTGATGCATTTAGCTAGTTGTGAAGCAGTAATTGGCCGAACTTGCACAGGCTTAAGAATACCTTGAATTTCTTGTTTATTTCCCAATTCATACTGATAGGATATCGTTTTTGTTCTGCAATCTATGACCGACCACCGCTTCTCCAACCAATCCATTCCGATCAGTATATCATATGATCCAAGAGGAAGTATATTCAAATCTGTGGTCATGGTTTGACCAGCGATTTTTAATGGGCAATTGCTGACCTTGGCCAACACCCGCCTTTTAGCCCGTGTGGCTAGCTGGACTAACCATGGGTTTTTAAATTTAGCAAGTTGCAATTTACAGTTTTCCATAATCTTGGGACTAACATAACTCAATGTAGCGCCTGGGTCAACTAAAATAGAAACAGTTCTATAAAAAATCTTACCTTCGAACTCTATCATTGTTGGCTGATAATCAGCTTGTCAGTCTTCAAGAGCTACATTTATTCTTGGTAGAGACCGAGCCACGTCTCCCACTGTTGAGGCTTCATAAACTTGAGACACCTGATCACTACCTTTCCGATGAGGGCAATTCTTAATATTATGCGGTCCGCCACACCCCCAACACTATACTGGAAGCTTGGTTGTTCCCTCATTATCAACTCTGCCCAATGATTCACTGTTTTTGGACTCGTTAGGTGGCTTAAATCTGAGCTGATTTCTGGATTGGTTCCTGCCGCTGGAACCCTTTGTAAATCCTTTACTAAAATTGCCACGAGTTCCTTTGTTCCCCATTGTTATTCTACTGTTCTTTCTATCCACCCAACGCTCTCCAGCGCTTTCCCCTTTTTGTTTATTCTGCTGAAAACATATTTTGGCTTTCCGTATTGCTTCATCCATGGATTTCGGATTGTCAAATTCAATCCTCTCACGCATTGTCTGAGGAAGACTGCTAACAAACCGTTGCACTTTTTCCTTTTCTTCCCGAATATATGGTACATAGCGGAGTAGAGATGTAAATTTTGTGACGAATTCGTCCATGGTCTGCTATCCAAGTCGCAGGTCATAGAACTCTCTGGCCTTTTCATCGTAAAATCGTTCGGTCAGATACTTTTCTTTAAAATATCTTTGAAAAATCTCCCATGTGATGTCTTGCTCATTCACTCCCTGCACCATCTTAACTTCCTCCCACCATAGCGTTGCTTTGCCCTGCAACTGAAAGATGGCTAACCGTGCCTTGAGATGCTGGTCATATTCATAAACCTGAAAGTATTTGTTCATATTAATTAACTAGGCTTCTGCGGCCTCTTCGGATTCTCCATCAAAATGAGGCGGTTTGATCTTCCGAAATTCTCCCTGTAACTTTGTTCGCTGTCTTTTGGAGGTTTGGAGGCATTGTCAGATTTTTCTCCTCGAATCTCTGCCCTTCCTTCGTTTTCTTCTTGATCAGTGTGGTATCCCTGTTCCTCCGATACACGCGTTTGTTCTGGGCTGGGATGGGGTTGGTGCTGGTTCTGTTTATCTGATAAGCTTTTTAGGATCCTTTCCTGTTCCATAGTTAATCTGGCGTTGTCCTCGCACAATCGAGCCATTTTGTTTTTCAATTCCTGTATTGTCTCCAAGATAGTCAAATTGGTGTTGCGCGCCTCTTCCCCCAGTTGTACCCAAATTTCCGGGTTCCCCTGAGGAGGAGCGACATTGTCCACATTCCTGTGAGGTGCGCTGCTTGTTCTCCTCATACTCTGGTATCACCTAGATAGAGATTTAGTATATTTCACAGATAGATATACCATTCATAACTCAATTACTCTTGTTGGCTTATAAAAAAAAATATCAATATCACTATTGCAGTAGCCCAAAGTCACAGTGTTGCAACCTGGGCTCTGATACCACTTGTAATATCCCCATCAGATAAAAATAACAAACAACACAATAAAAAGATAAAAAATTATTGCAAGTACATCGAATTGAATTCACAACCTTCACGATATTAACGAAGCACCTTTCCATTGAACCATGTGGCAATGACCATACTTCACTTTATGTTTGAAAAGGTTTTGTTATATATATATATATTAATCCGCATTCTGGGAAACTAAGGCATTGGTTATAAAACATGTGTTATTATTTAAGCAGTCGTATCAACGACGCCTCACAAAGATATTGATATTGATATTAAACGTTTTAGCAGTTCGTATTTTGGCTAATAATTATGTTGAAATAACTGAGATCGTCCCGAATCAAAACCTTGGGATCCATTACGGTACTGATATTTAATGTGTTTTTATCATTGACTATTTACATGATTGATATCTGTTGTTTTCCGAATCGTGAATCGGGATTTTACTCTACGAAGGCCAGTTCCCAGACCTTTCTAGTCATCCATTCACGGCTCGTCGGTTTTACGGCTTCCACTTGCCGCACAGAGGTTCAGATGGCCAGCCTCCACCCACGCGGCCAAGCTACCTCATTACTCCGGCTACCCGACTAAGGCATAGCCTTAATGGCAGAGGCACAGCGCGTTCAAAAACTCAGAATGGCGGTCATTCACCTACTCATCCGACGGTAGGAGTGGAATGGCCTGGATCGACAGTCGTCAATCCTCCACTTGGAATTTATCGATTTATGGGTATATTATATGGGATGTTTCCTTTTTACTTCCAGAATTTTCGACCGAGACTGCTCTCGGCTCTGGTAAAAACATACCGAAGAGCCGAGCTCCATCGCTGCATATGCATGGTAAATCTCTGCCCCCTCGATCATCAGATTAAGGTCGTTACTCTGTCAAAGATTATATGTTTTCTTTCCTCTGTTTCTCTTTATTCATGGTAGTCGTTTATTCATCACCTCACTGCTTACTTATTGTATTTAAGTTTCTTTGCTTTTTAGGTGAAGGTTTTGGCCTTTGCTTCTCCGTGCGACCAGGCCTTGAATGACCAAACTCTTTCTCAGGTGAGCAATGCTATTCTCTGAGCGTCTCCCTTCTGAAACGACATGGTTTCACGCATGTCTAAGCCCTTCTATGTCTAACAGGTTGTCTGCCTTCGACTTGGTTAAGAAGGTTATTCCAGATACTCAGTATATATGCTTGGTGAACTTTGCAAGCATTCTATTTTGATTTCCTTTCTAGAATCTTCGCGGCAAGGAATCCGAGTTCCGCCGAGCAATTCCTTTTTCTTATGGAACATTTCTGGAAGACATGCCGACCTTTAATTCAAAGATTAAGTTTATTTGGGGCCGAGGGACATCCCTATGGTTAACCCCTGTAAAGTTTTAATGTACATATATCATCTTTTACATTTCATCTGTTGTATTAACTGTTACTCGAAAGGTTATATTTATCAGGGATTTAAAAGGCCGTCGGGTCTTTGCACTTGTTCTTATTTAACGGCTTGCATAAATATTAGTTCATATGTTTCTCGTCCATTCTGCTATCTGGAGGTTATATATGAAAGTAAATATCGTGTTTTTTTGTTAACTAAAATGTACATGGTGCTTTTACTTTCTTTATTTTTAAAAGGAAATACCGCCTTCGACTGTAACCCTTGTCGACAGGTTTGCTCTTAATTATCTCGTTGTGTTGTTCTTGCATGGTTACTCTGGTTATATTTTCGTGGTCGGTGTTATCTAGGGTGCTGACCACATAGAGGCCCTTCTCCATTCTTCGAGTACCTCCCTATGAGGTCACATATTCGATTCGAGTGGAGAGGGTTACGTCCTCTGATAGTTTCCTTTTGAAATTATTTCCACGCCAGCACGGTCCTGCTATCTTTATCTGCTTATAAATTCATAGATGGTAGTTGCGTAATGTTTCAGTTACTCTGTACTTGATATAGCCCAAGTATGCATATATTTAGTCTCGCTTAATACATTTGCTTTGTCAGTTATAATAACGCCTGAAATATTATTTATTTATTTTTTGTTTGCATTCGCTCAGGTTACAGTTTAATGCAAGCAAAAGCTTGTTGTTCTTTATACTGTCAATATTGTACTAGCTCAGCCATTTCTGCTAAGTCTTCAATTTATAATTGATATTTCGAGGGCATACAGCCTGTTAAAGTCCCTTTTTATTTCATACTTTAAATTTTATAAAATAACAAACTAACATGTACTGTTATCATGACAGCAAGTAATTCTTATTCTAACTACAATGAACTTATTTACAAGATCGTTGAATTCTCAGTTATTTCATACCTGAATCAGGGCAAACCTCTTAATGCGCTTATCTACCACCCGACCTTAGGAGGGTCCTCCTCGACCTTCCACCCCCAAGCACTCTTGCAGAACTTATGTTGTCTTGCAAGTCCTCTGTTGTACCAGAGTTACGCTATCTGGTCCTCACCAGATGTAGCGGTTTCAGAGAGACTTCCACCTCTCACAGGCGCTATCTGGTCCTTACCAGACGTAGCAATTTCCTCTGCTTCCCAGAGTAATTCCTCTCTTTCTTCCTTTCTGTTATCTATCCTCAGCAGACATAGCAACCTCCTTTTGTAGGAGTCTCAACTGTCTCCAGAGGTAGTTAGGTTTTCCCTCTACTTGGAGAGATGTCATATTCTTTAATATATATATATATATATATATTTTTAAATGCATTTTATATTTCTTTCTCTCATGAAGAAACTATGTCCATTTCCAGTTGCTCTCTTGCAACCCTATTCCATGAAGTCACTTAGCAATTTAATTAACATGATTAGTTAAACAATCATAATATCATAACCACACAATTCACCAGCATACATTATGGTTACTTTTTAAATTTACTGTCTTTTACTTGAAAAACATTATCCATTTTTACCAGGGGCGTTACACTTCCTAACTTCTTTCCAATAATATTTTTAATTCTTTTTATTCTTGTTGTAGTGGGAGTCTATTTTTACTTCCCATCATGAAGTGTGAATGACTTGTTTTTTCTTCATATTATTAAAAGCTAGAGTTGGGTCTACTTTTTCAGAAGTAGTGGGAGTCTATTTTTACTTACCATCATGAAGTGCGAATGACTTGTTTTTTCTTCATATTATTAAAAGATAGAGTTGGGTCTACTTTTCCTTCTGAAAAAGAAAAAGAAAGAAGTATATGAATGATCTTTATTTATTTTTTTAAATCAAATTTGAAAAATAAAAGTTCTTCTTCATCATATATATTTTTTTGTTAGTGTAGTTAATCTTAGAAGTTTTCAAAAAGCTAGAATTGGGTTTGGTTTTCCTTCTGGAAAGAAAAAAAAAAGGGGGAAGGAAGAAGAAGAAAGAAAGAAAGAAAGATAAATGAATGGTCTTTATTTTTTTTTATTATTTTTTTTTAAATCAGATTTGAAAGATAAAAGTAGTCCTTCTTCATCATAATATATTATTTTTTGTTAGCGTAGTTAATCATAGAAGTTTTCAAATCACACATGAAATATTTAAAAATAATAATAACAATATATTAAAAACTTTCAATAAAAAATGATAAATGTACATCCTGTGGTAGTAATGAGTGAAATGATTGCATCATATTTTGTAATGTATGCCCAACAACTTATCATACATAAAGCGGAAAGATTGATAGTAGAAGTTGCTACTTAAGGGTCACTCTTGCAAAAGCTTTTATTGGTAGCTATTTTTGTGGTTCTAGTTTTGCTATTGTAATGGATCATATCTTTTTAAAGGTCTAGGAGGAGATTGGTAAATTTTTATGTTGTAATGGATAATATTTTTTTTATGCATTATTATATGTTTGGAGGGGTTTGGTAAATTTTTTAATGTTGTAATGGATAATATCTCTTTTATATATTATTGTATTTTTTTGAGCTGAGAGCTTTTAAGTCCAATATGAAAAAGATATTGTAATGTCTTGTTCTATTAAACATTTTGACTTGTCAAATTACATTAAAAAAATTAAAAATAAATAGTTTATAATTATTAATGATAATTAATAACAAATTAACCTAAATTTATCTTAATTTGAGATTTATCAAGTATCATCAATTTATATATTATCTTAAAAAAACTAAATTTTATGGAAAATGTTAAACACAATGCACAAAGTCAATAATTCAATAATTGATTTACTGTATTGTCCATTCAATGTATTGTCCAGTAATTAAATGGGAATAAAATATTTTCCAAAAGACAAAATATAAAATCAATCATCAAATTAAGATATAACCCTTAATATTTACCCAACTTCGTCATCTAAGTGGCCCGGTCTGCCCCAAATGGCCCATTCACTTGAATTTTAGGTTGGTCTATGAACCCACCTGCTCCATGTTGACACAACCTTGGTAACGTTCTTTTATTGCTACTTTTACCTTTGTCGTTTGCGGGTGACGCATGGTAGGAATCTATTGGTATTAAAAGATAAATAAGAGAAATACCGTGCATTAAATTAGGAAGGAAAGAGTTATATTTATATGCCAATAGATAAATAATAGAAATATCATGGATTAATTTATAAAGAAAAGAGCTTTATTTAGATATGAAGGGCTAATTTTAATTTAGATTAGAATTTTAATATTGATAAGTTAAATTGAATTATTTTAATACATGAAAGTGAAAAATAATTTAAAATTTTTTATATACATTTTTTGTATATTTAAATAAATAATTTTACCTGAAGTTAAAATTATATTATATACATATTTTAAATAAGTTATACATATAATATTGGTTCACATGTATATATATGAATAAGTATGGTTCACCAATATTTATATTGAATGTAAAATATATGGAGAGAATTTAATAATTACATTTTTTAATAGTATATAGAATATTTTACTTTTTTAAAGTGTAATTGGTACAATTATTTAAACAATTACAATGAGCTTTTTAAAAATAATCAAAATATTGTATTATTATATAAAATCAATGCAATGTCCAATGAAAAACAAAGTAACAACTATTTAAAACTTCTAAAAAAACAAAATATAAAATCAATCATCAAATTACGACATAACCCTTAATATTTACCCAACTTCGTCATCTAAGTGACATAACCCTTAATATTTACCCAACTTCGTCATCTAAGTGGCCCAGTCTGCCCCCAGTGGCCCATTCACTTGAATTTTAGGTTGGTCTATGGACCCACGTGCTCCATGTTGACACAACCTTGGTAACGTTCTTTTATTGCTGCTTTTACCTTTGTCGTTTGCCGGTGACGCATGGTAGGAATCTACTGGTGCTAGAAGATAAATAATAGAAAAAATATCATGATCAAAATATTGTATTATTTTATGGAAATCAATGCAATGTCCCATGAAAAACAAAGCAACCATTATTTAAAACTCTTAATAATGCAATTTTCCATAAAAAATAATATTTATTAGAATATTTTGCTATAAAATTTTTAGGTTTAATGATATTACCATCTCCAAAAAAAGAAAATAATATTACTCTTTATCAACAAAAAATAATGCTTGAATTAAATACTACTTATTTAACATTGAATTTATTTGATGCATAGGATAAGGAGGTGCATGTTGACATGTGCTTAAAAATGTATTTGACTCTCTGGGTGCTTGGTAGATCCACACTTAAAATGGATCTAGGCTAGTATAATATATATGTAGTTGACATTGAAATAATTTATTTATAATTCATGTTTTCCATATTAAAATGTTAAACATACCTCTCATATTTTTCCTTGTATGCGTACATTTAATTATTTTTATTATTAATATTTTCTAAAACATTACATATCAAATCCATTTTAAGCATCGAAAGAATAACAAATTTCCATTAAAAATTGAATTAGAAAACAACTATTAATGGAATAAGAATTCTCTCAATCTTTGTTTCTATATGTGTTTCATGCTAAAATCTTTTATTCAACCTCATTGAAATATTTTATTTATAACCTATATTAAATTTTTCTTTGTTATTGATATTATTAAAATCTTATATATCAACCTCATATTAAAAATGAGATAAATTACACATCTCTAGTTATGGAAAGTGTATATATACCATTTTTTTAATTTAAATTACTTTATTTTTCTCGATACAAAGTAGATATAAAATTATTTTATTTAATATGGACATTGAAATATTTTAGTTATGGTTAACCGTAATTTTTTTTGTTACTAATATTTTTTTTGTTTTAAATATCCATGTCAATTAAATCTAGAATGAATTACACATCATGTAATATTAATAATACTATTTCTTAGCATCTCCATATTAAATAGTGAAAAAATTAGATAGTTTCTCATATTAAAAAGTAAGTTTTTTTTTTTTTTTTTTTTGCTTTCGGGTTACTTTATATCTCTTTATAAATTTATGTAAAATTAAGATGCAAGTTATAAGTATTTTAGTTATGGCCAACATTAAATTATATTTTGTTATTACTAATTTTAATTTGTTAATTTAAAGTATTCTTTTAATATTTTTAAATCTAACATTACTTGACAACATTTCTCCCATACTTAGTTCATACTGAGTGTCTCTCAACCCAATAATGAGGAATCAATTCTACATTAAATAAATTTTGATCCATGGTTCTCACTTTTGTGTCTTCATATCAAGTATGGATAAAGAAGACATGAAGGTACTATTCATAAATTCAGGCAAGTGGAGGATGCAAAGTAGGGAATAAATACAAGCAAGTGGAGGAAGCAATGTAGGCATAATTAAAAGCAAGTGGAGTAGGTAGAAAGAAGATATATACGTGGAGCCAAGTAATATTGCTATGTACTGCTATGTATTATTTGTATATCCAAATAGCAAGCGAACTCACCATAACCAAATATTTGATCTTCAATGCCAACTACTGAGATATAATGTCATTAAAAAGGTGATACATGTATGCATGAGCTCCATAAAAATGAGATTTAATTAGTCAATTATCATAAAGTTTTCTTAATTTTCTTCAATAAAATTCTTTGTATCATTTTTCTTCTTAAGATTAAAACAAATTACATCAATATTAATATTAAATATTGAATGTTCAAGTTTCATTTAAAGGTGTGGATTTTCCCATAGAGGCACTAGGAATCTTACTAATCACTTGCAATGATATGCTAGACCCCCTTCAAGATAGTTCGATGAGGCCTTTCACTAAATCTTGCAACACTTCTCTTGCCTAGGTAAAGACACTTGGATTTTGAGAAACACATTTGAGGATTTACAGATTGAAGAAATAAAATCTCTTGTGGAAGGAATGATAACTAATCCCACTAATATTAATCAATGCCTCACTTTTATCCAATTGGGTCAGTCTTATCATTGTCATAGTTTGAATACAGAAATGTTGATGATAATGGGGTGGATTACCTCCACTGCTTAAACAACCAACCCTTTTCATCAATTGTATTAGTTTCCTATTGAAGTGGAATCGCTCCTCCAAGAGAGAAGTTGACCTTACTCATTTTGGAAGTTTGATAACTTGTTGTAAATCTAGTTGCATATCCTAACCCATACCTAAGAGTAAAGCCTTAAGCAGTAGTAGTTCTAGATGAAGATCTAGATGGACTTGTAGCTATCTAGTTAGTTGGACAAAGCTATTAACCAAAATCCATTAGCGTCAATAAAAAAAAATCCTAGCCACCATTGAAAGGTAATTCTACTAAGTAGTAGTAGAGCTAGCACCTTAGCTAACATCCTTATCATTTCTAGATTTCTAATATTAACAAGACCCAACACTATTTAGAGTTATTGAAAGCTTATTTATGAACCAACTTAATCCTAAATTTGAAATAAATAAATAGTAGTAATAAAAAACAAAGAGTAAAAAATGGAATGTTGCATTGGAGAGTCAAAAGTGTATTGATTAGTTAATTGACTAAGTTAGATTGATGTTCTTTAACTCTTTCTTAGTTGCTATTATGAGCCAGTACTAAACAATCACTCAAACCATTTATTCACTCAGTGGCACTTATCCATAATTCTAAGATAAAGACATATAAAATGAGCATATTTGAAGCCAAAATTGTGTGATCCATGTTTCACGCTTTGCTTATAGTATAGTGGCAGCAAAGCTTAGTAAAATCACATGCACCTTATCGATTTTGAAGGTCTAATTTATGGACAACACGAAGAAAAGTAACCTATGGGTTGAAGGAAATTATATGTTTACAAACACTCGCAGTAATGAAGACATGATGACTAGTATTTGTATATGATGTGTAATTCATTTTAAATATTTTCCAGAGATATAGATTAAATATAATTGAAATGTGTCAATATTAGATTCCAAAATGATAAAATCATATTCTGAAAATGCCCATATTGAATTCTAAAAGTGACAAATTAGATACCAAAAATCCAATTATCAACTTTCAATAGTGCAAAATTAATGTCTTAAAATGTAAAATCGAATCTAATTTTACAATTTTGGAACTTAATATTAGCACATTCAAAATTATATTTAGTTCTTTAAAAATCTCATTTTGAACTTAAGAAATACTAATCTTAGCTCATATTCAAAATAAATTACATGAAATTAGTTTAAATTTAGTGAAACTGGGATTAAATGTCTATCCGAAAAATTATAATATATAAGTATTCTACAGGATAGTTAATCCTAATTTACTGAGTTACAAAGGATATAAATCTATGTATCCCAAACACCCAAAAAAGGGAAAAAGAAACTATAAAAACCCAAAGAAAATGTATCAAGATATATAATGTATATCTACAATAAATAGAACATATCCAACAACACCTAATATAGATCATCAAGTAGAAACATCACAAAATGTCTTTTATTTGTGAAATGTCTTTTTTATAAGCCAATAATATTTCTTTATGTTTTCACATTCACCCAACTTCAACTATAACTCCTCATTACCAAAATAATTTTTAACCTACTTAAAATAAAAAGAGAAAGTTAAGAAATGTGAAACTCTTTTTCAATCTTTGTAACTTGAGTTTCATTGATCTTACAATACATATCCTTCAACTTTTTATAAATTTGAGTTTAACCATCAATCCAATTTGTATGAAATTCAATCTCCTTGGAAATGTTAGTGATCATGACTCTTATAACATTATTTTTTTAACTGTGTATAAATAAATTCTCAAGTTCATATTTAAGATGTATAACCAAAATTGTTTTCTCAAATGGGAGGGGCTAGTTCCCTTAAGAAGCATTTATGGGCCCTCCTTTTTTGTACATATACGTGTCAGAACAAGCTGACATCTGTCACATTGAAACATTCACATTACAACCATATAGAAGCGAATATATATACTGTTGCGCAACGTTACAAATTGGGTTCGATCGTTGGTGGGGTGCATGGCAGCCGACTGCCCCAACCAATGATCCATGCACTTGCGTGCAACCAAAAAAACCAATTTTTTTTTATATAATAAACAAACATTTATTTTTTAATAGAATTGCCATATCTTATATCCACATAGCATAGATGTAGCTATTTAAAACCACAAACCTAAAAATCATAACATTTCCCAAAATTTTATCCAAATTACAGCTCTAAACCTAAGTAAATCTAGTTTAAAGATCTAACTTGAATAGGGGTATAAATACAACCCACCTACTCTAAAGCAAATTCTAGAAACCTGTTAAAAATCAAACTGAATCACTAGTGTTAATACCATGTTCGAACATGGAAAATAGTAAAAGTGATAACAGTAAATTTAAGGAGTGATGTCGTACTTATACATAATCTTGAACATAGTTCAATCTCTCCATATATTAATGGAGTAGATTATGATGGATTGGTCGATAAAGTTATGTATGTTAGGTGTACAATTGAAATCCCCAAAATATAAAACGACATCCTATAACGATCCACATAATAAATATTGTAGTGAGTGAGGTATAGAATGTCAAATCATAATCACCCAAGTTAGTTTCTTAGTTGGTTTTCTTTTTAACTTGACTTGAATGATGAATAAGACAATTTTACAAAGAACCCTAAGTTCGAACATAAAATTAAAATTGCCAAAACACTTGTGTTATATGAGTTTATCCAAAGTTTCAAAGAAATATAAGGTAAATCCAAACCATGCATGTGAGTATTCATTTTCCAATGAAAAATAAAGGGAATGGTGAAGAGGAACGAAGATTGCAATTTGAAAATGAAACAACTCATCTTATGTAATGGTTTTGATCATTATGTTACCTATTTTGAAATTTTATATCTTTTTTAACGAAGAATGATGATTGTTACGAAAAAAAATTAATTGTATTTGATGAAAAATTATTTCTTTGACTATTTACCCATCATATTTCATTCTTTAAAAAAACTCATTTTAAATAGAATCTAGTGCACTATCAATTATGCTTAAGCAAATTCCTACAGAGTGTGATAGTACTTAAATTGACCTAAGCCTTTGACACTAGTTGAACTAAATTAAATTCCCCTCCCTCCCCAACATTCACAAATAATTTGTGAAGCCAACTAATACACCCTTTGGTGAATATTAATAGAATGAAGCTTTGAACCCTTTAGAATTCACATGGATGGATTAACATTCAAACTCACTTACCTTCTTCAATTCATTGTGCAAATAAACTAGTCACTCAAAGATGACACTTTCACTGCAAAAGACTTATTGAGAAAGAATGAATGATAAGAAGAATTTGAAGACTTGTGATAACAACAAGACTCATAAAACTACATGTAGCACTCGTTTAATATATTCGAATATATAAAATACCTATGTCTTTTTAGAGAATAAAAATATTGGGCAACAAATTCTAAAAATCCAATAATCCCCTAATGGAACTTGATCTATTTTAATATATTTTGTATCAAATATAACATTTAAGGGGCAACCAATTAAAATGGTATAAATCTTAAAAGCTAAGTAATGTTGGATCAATTAAAAAAGTTTAAATGCTAAGCATATAGGGTTAAGAATTATTAGAAATAGTTTCATTTTATGAATCTATATTAGAGTTCATTCTCGTATATGTAAGTATGGTTTATGGACCTTGTTATGGTCTCTAATTTGAGTAACTATAACCATAACCTAGTTAAGAAGGGATAAAGGATTTCAAAAAAGAGAGTGGTGATGTGAAAGGGTACTAAGCACTTCATTCTATGTTAATGGTTTTCGGTATTATAAATTTAACATAAAATTTACAATGGAAACCAAAATTTGAATTTTGATGCGTTATTTGTATATTTTATAATAGAGTATGAAATATATTTCAATCCATATAGGTTTAAATTTATAATGCTGTAGGGATAAAAGAATTAAAAAAAAAAAAAAA